>CABHPP010136198.1:0-35747 GCA_902168425.1 Peromyscus attwateri | reverse complement strand
GTCAATGTTTTATTTTATTTCTTAAAAATTAAATATTTAATCTTTTTAATCAAAAATACCAAGCTCCTTTTATTTTTTATTGTTTGACAGTTTCTTATATTTGTATAATGAATTTTAGCCATTAAAAGCAAAACTTTTGTCATTTGTGGTGATTGCTAATTACACTTACATTTGAGATATAGCATTCTTTATGGAGCTAGAGTAAGCTCTCTGCCACTGAACTACATACCCTGCCCAGAAATGTCTTTAGTGACTTCATACTTTTTGAATCACATAGTTACTAATTCTTGTTTTACTGTGACTCGTTTTTTTTTTTTTTTTACCATGAACTAAATAAAACAAAGAACGTTGTAGATTTGAACTACACTAATATAATCTTGAAACTGTTAAACATTCATGTACCAGATGGCAACCCTCCAGCATGTATATATCTGACATAGATATCAGATTAGAAAATTTCCTTCACAAGCAGACTGTTTAATAACAAGCATCAGCAAGACCTCCATAAAAAATTGCATTTTATGTGAAATTGCCTTGAGGCCAATTACTAACAGGCCTGACCCAAACTATAAGAAATAAAAAATGGATTAGCCAATCTGTAACAAGCAGAAGTTCTCATTAAAGTAATATTAATACAAAAGCAACACATAACACCAACCATGGAATATGTATCAGCTTCTATCATTTGAACCCATTGGGAGGCTTTTTAATACCGAGACTTTAACACAGTGGATGCAGCTAAGATGTCAACTCTGGGGCCTGATGAATTGTTAAGGAACTGAGGAGTTCCCACTCAGGAGAATCCATAAAGTAGCTAGACCGTGTTTCATAAGATTTGGTTCTGTTAGCTCCGGGCTAAGTCCCAGTTACAGGCTGTGTGTGCCTTTCCCACAGTTCACGGGGAATGGGAAAGGAACATGAGATTGCTCTCAGATTAAATTATTCTTGCAACACAAGTCACTTGAACCACAACTCAAGTTCATGGTTGGGAATGAGTGAGCCCTGGGTTCTATCTGAGGATTATCTGTTCTGTCATATATGTTAGATTGATGCCTTTTGTGACCTTTTTATCCACCAGGATTTTCTTTGTTATTATTTCTTTCTTTCCCTTTTTTTTCTTTATTACTTCTTTCCTCTTCTGTTTTTCCTACTATAATATAAAGGACTGCAACTGAAGCTACCCAAACACAATGGAACATACAACCTTTTTTGCTTTCTGTACAAAAACACTTTAAAAAAATCAATTTGTATTCCTTTGGCCATGTAAAGTTTATCCGCACGTCACAGCAAACAGAACGTGTTCAAATTTCTCCTATTTTTAAAAATGGCCATAAAGTACATCTTTTCTGTTAGTAATTGATACTTTAAAAAAATCTTTTATGGGATAAGTACTTGTAATGGGATAAAAGTTCAGAATCACACAATTTTTAAGTTTTTGGTAAATTTAATTTCATCCTTCAAGCCTTAATAGCTACATATTTGATGTACTCATTAAGTTATTAAAGACATATAGTGAACATGGACAAGGTACTACATATTGGGGGAGTTGAAGATGTGTGTGTACACATATGCACATGTGTTTACTGCTGATATGAAGCTCTGTGTGAAATACTCACATAGCATGTACTCGCCGCTACTCAGACCCAAATAAACACACAGACGCTTATATTAATTAAAACTGTTTGGTCTAATGGCTCAGGCTTCTTGCTAGCTAGATCTTACACTTAAGTTAACCCATAATTCTTATTTATGTTTAGCCATGTGGTTTGGTACCTTTTCCCAGTTCTGCCTTCACATCTTGCTTCTCATGGTGGCCGCGGCTGGCAATGTCTCCTGACTCAGCCTTCCACTTCCCAGCATTCTCTTCTCTGCTTATCCTGCCTATACTATACTTCCTGCCTAGCTACTGGCCAATCAGTGTTTTATTTATCAATCAATCTGAGCAACACATTCACGGTATACAGAAAGACATCTCCAGCAATGTTTCATAGTATATATGTTCTATTTTTAGACATTTCCCTAATAATAAACAGTTTCCTTGCTTTATATTCGATTTTTAAAATTCTCTTGAAATATTTTTAATTTATATTTTATATGTATGGGTGTCTTGTGTGCATATATGACTATTCATTACATGTTTATCTGGTTCTGGTAGACGCCAGAAAAAGGCATTGGATTCCCTGGAACTGGAGTCACAAACAATTCAGTTGCCAGGTGGGCACTGGCAACTGAAAGTTGACCCTCTAGAAGAGCAGTCAGTGCTTTAAACTGCTGAACCATCTCTCCAGCCCCCAAAATTCTTAAGTAAAAATTTGATATTTTTTCTACTTTAGAATGACCCCAAAAGAAGAAGTCTATAGACCCAGAGCTCTGAAATTTCAAGATTTAGTGCAACTGATATATTTCTTTCAGAAAAGGCCCAGGAAACACCCCTCCCTCCATCTCTGTGAATTAATTTGTCTGTGTACTCTTGGGCAAACATTTTACTTACAAATCCCTGCTCATATTTTAAAAATAGCTGATGTCTGTGGGTTTTTTTCTTTTGTTTTTTGTTTTTGTTTTTGTTTTTTTGAGACAGGGTTTTTCTGTGTAGCTTTGCACCCTTTCTGGAACTCACTCTGTAGCTCAGGCTGGTCTCAAACTCACAGAGATCCGCCTGCCTCTGCCTCCCGAGTGCTGGGATTAAAGGCATGTGCCACCACTTCCCGGCCTGATGTCTGTTAAATAATATATTTTAGAATCTAATTTTTGATTTGCAAGAGTTTAAAATACAGAGATCAATTTTAACAGCATATATTTGGTTCCCTTGGTCTGCTGAGGAATCTTCTTTTTTTTCTCATACAGAGGCCACAGATGAAGGCTAAGCCTTTCAATGAATACAATGATTGTAGCTGGAATTGTTTGGGGGCCTCCAACCAGCTCCCAAATAAAGACACAGATACTTATTATTAATTATGAATGCTTGGTCTTAGCTTAGGCTTGTTCCATTAGCTCTTTTAACTTAATCAAACCTGTTTCTATCATCTACATTTTGCCTCAGGGATTTTTAGCTTTTCTTTCATCCTGTATGTGCTAGTTTCCTACTTCCTCTATGTCCAGTTGCATTTTGCAAATTCAGAGAAAACTCTCCATTATCTATCCTATCTTGGTGAATCCAAAATTTTGTACCTAATTTATTTCTATTGTAACTTTTATTATCAATCCCAAGCTATCTTTTTAAACCTTAAAATTTTTTTATATAAACAACTAATGCTTTTATGTCTCTGTACCTCTTTTGTGAGTTTCTTTTTTGAATTTAGTAACAAGGAAAACTATAACTACAACTATCTTATCTTCAACTCTATCAGAGACCTGAAAAGGATATAATATTACCTGAGTAAATAGGAAATGCAGTGCAAGCAACTTCCAATACTCTAGAAATGACAGATGTATTTGGCTGCCTAGACAGTCATATAAAGTTCCTCTGCAACACTGGAACATCCATCTTTGGCCTACAGGCCTAGAATATCTGACAGCCTTTTCTGTCAAGCAATAATTTTGAAGGACTGTCCCACCTTCTCTTGGCAAAGTTTGGCAGTCTTTTTCCTTTTTGTCCTGCTTGTTCAGTTTATACAGCACATTGTCAGCAGTTGAGGCAAGGGCAGTTTCTTGCCACATGGCCTTTTTTTTTTATTACTTTGCTCTTTCTTTAAAGATCTTACTTGATTATTTTTAAACTATTTAGTTTTTCCCATGACTGTCTATACCCATTTTCTTTTCTTTCTTAAGCACCTATGCACATTTTTAAATAAAGTGTAACCTGTTTAGAGGGTTTTTTCAGTCTGAACCTGCTTTACTGTGCATCTGTAGCATTCTCTGACTGTGTGAGCCAAACCTTAAGATGCTAAGTGGCAGCAAGTGCCTCTGCCATGTGGCTCTGGCAGTTGGCTTCACACCCTTCTTGGGTTGGTAAACACAGGGGCCTGACAAGAGCTGCGTTTAACTGATCCAGCCTTAGGAAGTTGGTGCCCTCACTGTGGCAGGTGGTTTTACTTAGCTTGCTGTTTCTACTTAGCATATAGGCTGCTCAAGTACTCTGCTGAGCAACAGCACATCTTAAAGGAGCCATGTCTGGTTTTTTTTGTTGTTGTTTTTTGTTTTTTGCTTTCTCAGGCCCTATATGGAAATTTGGTCCCCATGCTGGGCACCAACTGTACTTGAAATTATCTTTGGGCTGCCAACCAGCTCCCAAATAAAGACACAGATACTTATTATTAATTATGAATGCTTGGCCTTAGCGTAGAGTTGTTCCACTAACTCTTTTAACTTAATTAAACCTGTTGCTATTAATATACATTTTTCCTCAGGGCTTTTTACCTTTCTTTCATTCTGTATGTCCTATTTTCCTGCTTCCTCCCTGTCTGTCTGTCTGGTGTCTCTTTTCTTTCTTTCCTGAACCTAAATTCCTCCTTATACATACTCTCCCTGCCCAGAAGTTCTACCTATACCTCCCCCATTGCTATTGGCCAATTTAGCTTTTCATTAAACCAATCAGGTGCTTTAGGCAAGCAAGGTAAAACAGCAACATATCTTTACATAGTTAAATGTGGGAATTTGATCTGTTCAGCCAATGTCATTGGGGTGAGAAGCCCTAGGGAATGAGGTAATGTCTGTCTTTGAAGTTGAGATGTGTTTCTTATATGCAGCAGATGGATGGATCCTGTTTTCATATCCATTCTGTTAGCCTGTGTTTTTTTAATAGGTGAATTGAGTCCGTTGATATTAAGGGATAATAATGTTCCTGTTATCTTTTGGTGATAGTGTGTATATTTCCTTTCTTGGGGATTTGTTGCTGTGGGTTTATCTATTGCCTGTGCTTTCACGGGTGCATCTAACTTCCTTAGGTTGGAGTTTTCCTTCTATTGCTTTCTGTAGGGCTGGATTTGTGGATAGGTATTATTTAAATCGGGTTTTGTCTTGGAATGTCTTGTGAACTCTGTCTATGGTGATTGAAAGTTTTGCTGGGTATAGTAGTCTGGGCTGGAATCCATGGTCTCTTAGTGTCTTCATTAAGTCTGTCAAGGATCTCCTGGCTTTCAGAATTTCCATTGAGAAGTCAGGTGTTACTCTGATGGTTCTGCCTTTAGAAGTCACTTGGCCTTTTTCCTTTGCTGCTCTTAATATTTTTCTTTGTTCTGTATGTTTAGTGGTTTAATTATTATGTGGCAAGGGGGCATTTTGGGGGGTCTACTCCATTTGGTGCTCTATAAGCATCTTGTGTCTTCATAGGTGTTTCCTTCTTTAGGTTGGGAAAGCTTTCTTCTCTGATTTTGTTGAATATATTTTCTGTGCCTTTGAGTTAGTATTCTTCTCCTTCTTCTACCCCTATTATTTTTAGGTTTGGCTTTTCCATGATGTCCCAGATTTCCTGGACATTTTGTTTTATGACTCTTTTGTCTTTAGTGTTTTCTTTGACTGATGAATCTATTTCCTCTATTTTATCCTCCATGCCAGAGATTATCTCTTCCATCTCTTGTATTCTGTTATTTATGTATAAGATGAATTACTAAATGGTCTTATTAATCAAAAAATCCCCAGATCCAGATACTGGGATGAAAACTGAAAGATCAGAGGAATAGGACAAACCACAGCCAACCTCACCTTACCAACTCCTCAGTCTCCAGAGAAAGCTACTTCCTATATGCCTTTCTGTCCCTGCCCTCTTACTTCCTCTTTCTGCCCAGCTATATCCCTTCCTCTTTCCGCTCAGCTCTATCACTTCCTGTCTGTCTGTACAGACCTCCAGACCTCTATGATTAACTAGTGCTGGGAATTAAAGGCATGTCCCAGTGTGGCCTTAAACTCACAGAGATCCGGATGAATCTCTGTCTCCCAAATGCTAGGATTAAAGGTGTGTGCTACCACTGCCTGACCTCTATGTTTATTATAGTGGCTGGCTTTTTCCTCTTATCTCCATGCAAGCATTATTTATTAGAGCACAAATAAAATGTCACCACAGTTATGCTTGCATCTGTGTTTCCTGTTCATTTACTCAGATTTTCTATTTCCAGCATTCCTCAGTTTGTGTCTTCTTCATTGTTTCTATTTTAATTTCCAGGCCTTGAACTGTTTCCTTCACCTTTTTAATTGCTTTTTCTTGGTTTTCTTTAAGAAATTTTATTGATTTCTTCCAATTTTTTGTTTGTCTTTTCCTCAGTTTCTTTAAGAGAATTTTTCATTTCCTCTTTAAAGACCTCTATTATCTTCATAAAGTTATTTTTAAGGTCACTTTCTTTTGCTTCTTCTGCATTGGGATGTTCAGGCCTTGCTGTTGTAGCACCACTAGGTTCTGGTGGTGCCATATTACTCTTTATGTTGTTGTATGTACTTTTGCACTGACATCTACCCATCTCTTCCTCCAATAGGTGCAAGAGGTGTCTGTACTTGAGGGAACTGCTCTTGGTCCAATCAGAGTCGGCAGATTCTGTGTCTCAGGAAGCCGCTGAGTTTGCAGTAGGGAGTGGGTCTTACAGATTGCAGGGTCAGATGAGAGGTATTGGTAGGGAAGCCTGCCTGCAGGAATCTTCCCTGCTGGCCAGCAACTAGGGCAACCCATTTTTTAAAATTTTATCTATATTTTATGTATGAGTATTCTGCATGTCAGAAGAGGGCATCATATCCTATTATAGATGGTTGTGAGCCATCATGTGGTTGCTGGGAATTGAACTCAGGCCCTCTGAAAGAGCAGCTGGTGCTCTTAACCACTGAGCCATCTCTCCAGCCCCCCACTTTTTTAATGCTAGTAACTTAATAATTTTATAATTCAAATTGCTTGATTTAAAATTATATTTTGATAGAATAATACTATGATGAAAAAACTCTAAGCTTTTCAGAAATCACTTTCCTATGGTTTTAATATTTGCCATTATTTTTTAATAATGTAGCTTTAGAGTGTTCTGTGACCCAAAGAAGCTGAATCGGTTTATGATGCATAAATTGCTCTTCTATTTTCCCATATTTTTCTTTTGTCACTTATTGTATTTACCTACAAAGCTATTTTTTAGTAATTTAAAAAAATTAAGACCCTTAAGAATATTTACCTTCTAAACAATCCATGGTACTCCTAATATAAATGATTTCTGTTCACTTTCTCTTTTCTCCACACATAAAGCAGCTCAGGTGTGTAGTCTCAGCCTTTGTCTTTTTTGTGTTAGTAAGTTACATGTTTTATCAATGCCATTTATAAAACCTTCACTTCATGTGTATCCAGTTATTCCAACCAGCCATCTGAAGAATTGCTATAGAGATGATTTTATGGATTAGAAAGAATTCTGCGTTTCATCTTATTCTGTGACTAGATGGTTATTATACATAGTACTTTCAGTAAAACACATCTCCCAAAAAATTTCACCACAAGAATCAGTGGTACCTCAAAATATCACAAAACATAAACTTATCTATTTTATGCTTTTGTTTTTCAATAAGCAATTTCAATAAGAAGTTCATGTCTATGCACATTCTGTTTCTTTTAGAACACAGATGGTAATGGGGATTGGAAGAACAATTACCTAAGAAGTTACAGTTGGTTTTGCACAGAAACTCAAAAGGAAAAAGTCAAATTCTGTGGGAAGATAGTCTAAGGGAGCCCAGGTCAGGATCTCACCTGTCATGTGGACACACAGCTGGCTTCTCTCTGTTCGATACAATGTGTCTCAGTGACTTGAAATGAGACACACAAGTAACACTGTGAAAACACTCCTTTAAAACTTATTTCAGAATATGGAGTTTGAAGGCATTAAAGATGGTTTTGTAGAAACTGCATGGCAATTTCTATCCTGTGAATTTTCCATTTCAGATTATGCTGTTTTTGGAGATCCATGTCACCTGGTGAATGGATGTAGCTAAGGAATCTGTTCACTTGGCTATTTCAGGCTGTAATTGAGGAATCCATGGATTGACACTTTTTTCTCTGGTTAAGAGAGAGATATCAGGCAAATCCAGCTAATATTTTACAGTGGATATATTGATAAATGGAGGAAATTTATGAAATTGGTTCCTTTAGGTCTTTATGAAAATTGTGTGCTTCTGACGACAGGTATCACTTGAAACTCCAGATATGCCAACTAATTGAATCTACGTAATGGCCCTGTGAGGTAGATACTGTCAATATGTCCATTTCACATGTGAGAAACTGAGGACCAGAGACTAAGCACCTTGTCCAGAACAACACTGAGAGGCAGAACTCAGTTTAGTTATATAAAAACCTGAAGCCTTCTGTTAAGATGCATGTAAATAAAAAGAAATAAATATAATTTTAAATCCAATGTTTGAAGAACCTGGTCTGTCAGCTTTAATCTCCTACTTAAGCCTTTTAACCACTGAATAACTACATTAGTGGGGATACAGGATTGGATGATGGAAATGAGAGAACTCCAAGGTCTGGACATTTTTAGTTGAAAGTCTAGTATCGAGTCTGGGAGAATAGCTTTTAATACAGTAGGAGATATTTAAAATACATCTAAAAGTATTTTCTCTCTCTGTATATATATTTGTATTGAGAACAATGTCTCATGTTATGATTAGTTCATTATGACTTAATACAACCAAACTATCTTTTGAAATAATATTTGTAATATTGGCCATTGTGACATAATTTTCTTGCTGTTGGATGATTGAGTGTTGCCAGTGTTCTTATCCTGTGTTTTGGAAAACACATAGACTCTGTCTTCTTTTGTTATTTCAGGAAAATGGCATTTTCCTATGTCAGAGAGAGAGAGAGAGAGAGAGAGAGAGAGAGAGAGAGAGAGAGAATATTTATTAATGCATGTCATATTTGGAGGAGTAGGAAGTAATTTTATTTGTTAGAGTTAATATAAGAAATAAATAAGAATAAAATGAGCATACAAATGTTCTTCATTAGCTAATATTGCATTGGATATTTCTATAAAATTCTTGACACTGTATTAATACTGTTTCTAAGTAGTTTTCTAATATAAAAATGTACATATTAAAAATAATCAAGCATTCTCTTTAATAGAGCCTCATTCTCCTGGGCATTTCTTTCCTCCCTCCCTCACTTCCTTCCTTCTAGTGAAATTTCTCTTGTTCTTCAAAAACTGAACCAGGAGAATAGATTTCAGATAAAAGTAGCTAAGTCCATGTCATCAAGTTACAACAATATATCCTTGATATTCAATATAAATTAGACACTTTCAGTATGTTGTCAATCTTTGGGTAGCAAATAAAATGGTACAATAATTGTTATTTATTTCTTTTGAATCTTGAAGATTATGACAGATGATTAGTAAAGTCAAACCTGAATTAATATTTGATACTTCATAAGACACATATCAGTCAAAATAGTATAACTTTTCATTCTGTCCAATTCTATATTTAAATACAAACATACTGAATAAACTATGCATACAAACTAAAAATTTAGTATGATTATTCTTTGTCTACTGTCTTCTCTGACATAATCACTAGTAAAGTGTAACATGTGTCTTCACCACTTTGGGCTGTTATAACAAAGCACCATAAATTAGGAAGCTTAAACAACAACCATTTCCTTCTCGCAGTTCTGAAGGCTCATGTACTGAGCCTTCCACTGGGATAATGGTATGCTGACATATTTGAACCTTCCAGGATTCAGAACACTGTTTTCTTATTCTAGTCTCCCATAGAAGACAGGGAATGAGAGAGAGCTCTTTGAAGTCTCTAGGGGGTTGACTGCATTCATGGGGGCTTCATCCTCAGGTCACAATTGCCTCCTCTTTCTTTTTAGGACTGGACAGAGTAACACGAAGATAATACAACATAACACCATAAGAGGATATGTCCTTCTAGAAGGCCTTCTTGTCATAAGTATACATATATGTACATTTATCACCGTATTACAGGTTTTTTAAAAAGCATGAGATTATACTGTAGTTTTTCTGAAAATTGTATTACTTAAAACATACGCTGATGATAGCTGTTAGTGCACATTTACCTGATAGTTTTCATCTTTAGAGATTACTGCTGTCATTTAAGCCTTCTCTTTCTGCAATAGAAACTTTCATGGTCCTTCCTTCTGAGGATTTGTGATGTGTGAACGCATAAATCAAAATGGAATCACAAATGGAATTGGTGCCCTGGACAGCTGAAGAAGTGCAGAAGCCGTCTCTGTGGAGATGTATTTCTGCTCCTGTGCTTGGCAACTGTTTTCCCTTTCTTCTCACAGCCTCCCAAGCCGTTACCTGTCTTCCTCACTTGTTCCTTCCAGCACCGTCTGCAACAGATTTGGCCAATCATCCCAGCTACAGTGATTTTTATGATGCTCCTCATTTGTCAGAGGATGACCACACATCCCAGATCATCTGTTGGTATTTACTTTCCAAGATTCTTATCATTTCCCAGAAGGAAATGATAAATCTTGCCTCCTAACATCCAGCTTAACAAATTTTCTGCTTCTCTTTGAAATAGATCCAACATTACCACTTGAATACTTTTGATGTCTGATAGTGTCAGCATTGTTCTCCAGACGCAAAGTAAGTGGCAGAAAAAGAAGCCACAGCTGAGTAAACAACCTTGTTGCACGATGACCTCATGTGGAGGCCATGGAGGAGACAGCAGTCTTATATGAGGCATTTATAATTTGGCTGGGATTCTAGTCAGTTTTCATTGGCTGAGAACTCAAGGCCTGGTGAAAACCAAATTTATGTTCATTGACACAGATTTTTTTTTTTGCTTTTACTGTAAAGGATTGGGACACATACATGTACACACATTTACATGTTCTCTATAAGTAACATTACTTCTGTGGTAAATAATATCAGAAAAAATTAGTATTGTAGGGGCACAGCAGGGGATCAGATAACACATGTGTCCACATTCAGATATTTTCATGGTGTGCATTTCTAAGACTGAAGATAAAGTATGGAAGGGTTTGCTAGTTTGAAAACAAAACTGAATATTTCCAGTGGCTATTTCCCTCCTTCTGTATTTTGAGGCAGCAATATTAGTGTGGTGGCATTTAACATTTCAGGCAACATATGAGATGGGTAAGAAGCTTGTGATTTTGATTCTTAATTTCAAATTTATTATCATCAGTATAGAGAAGATAAACACCTTATATTTAAAAGCAGACAAAAAGCTTATTTAGGTGATACACACAGACACATATACATATATGTTTATACACGTACATATATGTGTATATATATATATATATATATATATATATACACATATATATTTACATTTACTTGTTTCGTGTGTGGATGTGTTTGGGTACGTGTGATCTGGTGCTTGTGCATTCGTGGAGGACAGAGGACAAGTTGCAGTAGTTTCTTCTATTGTGCTGGTTCAAGTCATCAAGATAGGTGTCAAGGGTCCCTACCTGATGAGCCACCTACCATCATGGTGACCTGAATTTTAGGTGCTATGGTTTGTGAAGTTACAAATAAAAATAGAGGGCTGTAAAGATCTGTGTGATACAAGATCAAAGAGGTTTATTTCAGGATATTCAAATTACAGAAAAGGACTAGTTTTTTATAGACCAGTTCTCTGCAAGAAACTGCCTAAAAAATCTATATACAGTGAAGAAAGAACCCAACTCCTCCTTGCCCCCACCCAAATAAAAGATCAGAAAGCCGTGAAGGCTTGAGAATCAGGGGCTCCACTGAGGAGAAAGGGTCAAATGAAACTGGATTTTTGTGCCACTTTCCTCACAGTACCTGCCTGTCTCAAAGGTGTTACTGCAATGGTCAGAAACAGAGCTCTGCCAGTAACTAGAGTCCAGGGACCATCAAGAAGAAAGGACCTGTACCTGGTGTTTTTAGAGGTTTCTATCTTCGGAGTACAAATGGCACAATCTATTCAGGCCATTTTATATATTACCACAATCTGGGAAGCTAATTAATAACAGAATTTACTTCTTGTGGTCGCAGAGTTTGGGAAATCCCAGAACAGGACACCTACACATTCTGTGTCTACTCAAGGTCTACATCCTGGTTCCATAGACAGCTTGTTTCCATTTGTCATGGTAGAAGAGGTAGGGATCTTTCTGAGTCCTCTTTTATAAAGGCAAGAATCCCATTCATGACAGCTCATGACTGAATCACCTGACTCAAACCCTGTCTGTTAATACTATTGTTATGGGAGTTGGGTTTCAATGTATGAATTTAGTGAGGACATGAAGATCCAGATAATAGACCTGAGCTTTGACAAAGAGTGGTTCATAAAGTTGAAAGTCTTGTTTGGGAGTAGCCCAGTACCAATCTGGTACTGGCTAATTTGGTAACTGCCTATCAGAGAGCTTATCAAGAGACTCAAATTAGCTGATGGTCCCTTGTAGCTGGAGTTTTCTCTCTAGTTCCCGCCAAGCCCCAGCAGTCCCGCAGCCCACTTATAAAATAAACACACAGACACTTATATTATTTAAACTATTTGGCCTAATGGCTTAGGCTTCTAGCTATCTAGTTCTTACATCTTAAATTAACCCATTTCTATAAATCTATACCTTGCCACATGGCTTATGGCTTACCATTATCTTACATGCTGGTACTCATGGCAGCAGCTGGTAGCATCTCCTGACTCAGACTTCCTGTTCCCAGAATTCTCTTCTCTGCTTGTCCCGCCTATATTTCCTGCCTGGCTACTGGCCAATCAGCATTTTATTTATACAGAGCGATATCCACAGCACTTCCCCTTTTCTTTTTTTTCAAAAAGGAATGTTTTAACTTTTACATAGTAAAATTACATATAACAAAACAATTATCAAGCAAGAATTACAGTTACAATATCTAGTCTATTTATAATATCTAGTCTATTTGTATTTGACAAAATTAAAGAAGATATCCTATCTATCCTATATTTGTGAGTCTAAGGTTTTATATCTAACTTATCTTTATCATAACTAAGGAAAATTATAACTATCTAGTCTTCAACTACATCAAAGACCTCAGAAGGATATAATATTACCTGAGAAACGGGAGAAGGACGCAAGCAACTTTCGGGAGTCTTGTGAGAGTAGACAGAAACAGCTGGCAGCCTGGACAGTTATCCAAAGTTCCTTTGTAAAGTTGGGGCATCTGTCTTCAGCCCACAGGCCTAGAGTCTCTAAGTCACTTTTCTGTGTCCTGCAGAATGTCTAGCAGTTTCCTCTGTGAAGCAGGAACCTGAAGGACCATTTTGCCAAACAAAGTTCAATGGTCACCTTCATATGGGTCCTGCATGTCCAGTCAATCAAGCAATCCAGGCAAGAACAGTTTCTTGCCCAAATGGCTATTTTTGCCAAGAAGAAGATAAACTCCATAAAGAGTGTCTTCAGTGCCCATCCTCCTCTCTGAAGTAAATCAGTGCTGCCAGGAGCAGACATGTCTCACTGTCCAGAAAGTCTAAATTTTTAAAACATTAAATGCCATATTTTGTAGGTCTTTGAAGTGTTTGAAGATTACCTACCTAATTGAATTATATCTATGTATACCTAGAAAACTTAACATGACTATAAGTTTGACTATCATAGAAGACTAATTATTAATCTGTATTTTTTAATTATCCATTATAATCTAAATGAGTTACATAAACATAATACCTCAAATGAGAATAGAAATATATATACAGTATAATAAAAATAAGTTTAAACTTGTATCAATAAACTAAAATCCATAGCAATGTAAAACATTTTAAACAAGTTGCTCTTTAAAAGTAGATTTAATAATCTAACCTTTCATCCTGTCATATCTATATCAATCCCTCAATCAAAATGCTGGCTTTCAATAAACTTACCATGTGTGGAAGAAAATGATCTGATACACAACTCTGCTGTGGGATGGTCTGTATGTCAATTGCTCTGATTGGTCAATAAATAAATCACTGATTGGCCAGTGGCCAGGCAGGAAGTATAGGCGGGACTAACAGAGAGGAGAATGGAGAAAACAGGAAGGTGGTAGGAGACACTGCCAGCTGCCGCCATGACAAGTAGCATGTGAAGATGTCAGTTAGCCATGAGCCACATGGCAAGGTATAGATTTATAGAAATGGATTAATTTAAGATATAAGAACATTTAGCAAGAAGCCTGCCACGGCTATACAGTTTGTAAGCAATATAAGTCTCTGTGTTTACTTGGTTGGGTCTGAGCAGCTGTGGGACTGGCCGGTGATAGAGATTTGTCCTGACTGTGGGCCAGGCAGGAAAACTCTAACTACACAACTCTGGAAAAGTAATTGAGGAAACTGAGTCAGCCCGTTTGGTCATATGACCTCTGACTCTAGATCTGACTCTAAGTCGTGTCAGTTTTTTGTGTTCACCTTTCGTTTCAGTTCTTTGAAATTTTCACACTTGTGTACGATATATCTCAAGCAACACCCTACTCCCTCTCTACAACTCATTTCCCATCCCCAAACACATTTCCTTCCCAATTTCGTGTGCTCCTATTTTTGTTTTGATAACTCACTGATTCTAAGTGCTACCCATATGTGCATGACTGTGGGGTTACACCAGGGAGCACAGGAAGCCTACCAGTAGCCACCCCCGCAGGAAAAGTGATTTTCATTCCCCAGCAGCCACCACCCATCAATAGCTCCTCAGATAGGCCCTATCCTCTCAATGTTGGAGTTTATAACTGGCTTGGTCTTGGGCAGATACTGAGTAGGTAACCGCAGCTATTGCGAGTTCACATGTACAGCAGCCACATTCTATCCAGAGGAAGGCATTTCACAACACTCCTCTTCTGCCCCTTAGAGATATTTTCCCTGCTTCCTCTTCCTCATATTCCCTGAGAGTTGAGGTTGGGAAGAGCTGATATTAGTATCCCATTTACAGCTGAGCATTCATCATTATTAGAACATTGAACAATTATGAGTCTCTGTATTAATTACCCACTACAATAAGAAGATTCCCAGAACAAGGGTGAGAGCAACACAAAGCTATGACTATAAAACCTATACATCTGAGAAGCAGTTTAATGACATGGATATTTAGCAAAACAACATCAATAGGTTCTCTCCTTGGGACTATAAATTCCCCAGCCTTGGGTTTTGACCATCTTTATAGTGCTAGGCATCAATTACCTCCTGTGAAAATCAGGCCTCAAATCCAATCAAGAGAGTTTTGGTTACTCCACCAACAATTTTGCCACTGTTACACCAGTAGGGCACATCTTGCTTGCTAGGCTGATAATGTAGCATATGGGATCATTGATATTAATGTCTTTTCTCATTCAGTAATATCTTTATAGCACATTCCATCACTTCTTGCTAGCCAGCAAGAAGATGATTTCTTTGTCAGTTCAAGTTTGATTTATGTATTACTTGGTTTGCAAGACTATAGGTTCCCATGTAGCTTTTTTTATGCATAATTCACCTTGCTTAACAATTCACCTGCTCCTTCATTTTCCCAGACTATCATTCCTCTGCCTGTTTGAACTTTTCTGACCCCTCTATTCATCATCTCCATTTTCATTTACCCAATATTCTACTATTATCCTTCATTAGTTCATGCCTCCCTACAGTCTATTCCTAGATTTCTGGCTTATACATGCATCCCAAATTAAACATACAAAACAAAAAAATTGGATCCAGGTCCCATATATAAGAGGAAAGATGCAAACTTAGTCTTTTGGGGCTTGCATGACCTCACTCTGTATACTACTTTCCATTGCATACATCTACCTGAAAATCCAATGGTCTCATTTTTCTTTACAGTGGAGTAAGACTCCACTGTGGATATGTACCACATTTTCTTTATCATCACTTGATGGGTGTCTATATTAATTTCATTTCCTGCCTGTTGTGAATAGACCATCAGTGAACACGAACATGCAAGATTCTTGATAGTAGGATATAAATTTATTTGTGTATATGTCCAGGAGTTGTGTAGCTGGATCATAGCATAGATGGGCTTCCAGGTTTGTTTTTTTTTTTTTTTTGAGAAACCACCAGACTGATTTCCAAAGTGGCTGCACTAGTTATTCACACCAGCAGTATAGAAGCATTCTCTTTTCCTCACATCCATGACACTTGTCATTTGTTGTAGATCATAATCATTCTGACCAGGATGAAATGGAATCTTCAAGTAGTTTTAGCATGCATTTTCGTGATAGCTAAGGATATTGAAAAACTTGAGTGTTTAGCCATTTGCAACACTGCTTTTGAGAATGGTAGTGTCAGGTTTGAGCTATCTTTCTGTCATATATGCTCAGTCCTGAGTAACTCAGATGTAAAAACAAACGGAAGTTCTAAAAATGAAGAGCTAGGCCAAAGGAAAGTCATCTTTAATGTGTGCAGCATGACAAACCTTGTCTGTCTGAAGTACTAACACAGCCATGTGTAGCCTTGGCATTTCCATGCTGCTGCTCACGGTACATGATGCTTAGGAAATGATATATAATCATTGTAAATACAGCCTTAGAGTTATTTTTCTTGTCTCTTTTATGGAGGGATAATTCAGAATGAGAACAGAGCTCAGGAAATATCCTTTCAGCATGCCTTAAGGTTCTATATCAAGCCATGAATTACTTTATGTTAAAAGGATTTTATGCTTTTAAAATTATACACAACAGGGATTATTTTACATGTGTTCTTGAAGCACCAACATGTTAGCTTATTTTAACCCCACTCTACACCAGTTCTTATATAATGCTTGAAAGAAATAAAGTTGGACCTAGTGATATGGCTCAGTGTGAAAAAGCATTTGCCACCAAGCCTGATGACCTCAGTCTAATCTTTTCCTCTGACCTCCACAAGTATACTGTGTCTTGTAGTCTTGCACATACACACACACACACACACACACACACACACACACACACACACACGCACACACACACACACTGCAACTAAGTAAATAAATGTATAAAATAAAGCTGCATGTCTTAAGAACTATTGGACTGTTGAAATTTTCACAGTGATGCTGGAGTTTTCCTCAGTGTTAGAAACAGAAAGATATTACTGTAATATATTTCAATAATCTTTATCTTTTCTTAGCATTTGAGGTTGGATCTTTTAATGCAGCAAAATTGTTTCTTGGTGCAAAGAAGTGGAAATGCAATAGCCTTGAATAAGTTACTCTGGAATGTGAAATATGACACTTACTCATTTATTAGACTTGGAATCCAGGGCTGGTATGATGATTTGGGACTCAGTGAGAACATCCTTATGCACACTAAATACTTGTGAGTTGGTGAAAAATCTTACCATGTTTGATGTGCTTCCAAAGCTAAATACTAACCCTGTTATATTGGGTAGTCTGTACTCAAAGACATTATTGTATACATAATATATAAAATATGTGTAAGAGGCTGATGCTCTGTGTCTTGTATTATCTACATTTGATTTTTGTGGCTTAAATAATCTTAGACTGATGTGATTTTGAAGCATTTACTTCATTAGTATTCTATCATCTCCTTGATTACAGCTGTCAGTCCTTGGCCTTAGTGGTCTCTGCTCTTCTCTCTCTCCCTCACCATCATTACTGTTCTGCAGATCTCACAGGAACTTGGTAGCATCTATGATTGCTACTCAGTAGTTCCCCCTGTCTGGCTACCTGATCCTAGGTATTCAGGTACACAGGGGATAATTCCTGGATGAATGGTCACTGATTTTTTCATTTTAATGATAAAAAAAATCCTAATGCCTTTTTCTAGATGGCACCAGAAACCTCCAACAATATTGATATATTGAATGTCTATACAAGTCAGTAGCAAAGGAAGATATTTCAAAATGTCATAGAAATTAAAAACATTCCTATTTCCTGAGTAAAATAAGATTTCTACAAAAAGTCCTTTAATCCTTTTTTGTTTTGGTTTGACAGTTTCTAAATGTAAAACACGTTTATTATATTTTAAAAGCCAAAGAACACACGATCATTTCCCTAAGTGGAATCATCAATAATTCAAATACAAAGAAAAGAAGGTTATAGAATTTGTAAAGCCACAAATTCAAAGGGCTGCATGATACAGAACTTTCTCAGGAGAACACTAAAATAGCAAATTTTGGTTTATCACTATCTTAGGGTTTCTATTGCTGTGAAGAGGCACCATGACCACAGCAACTCTTAGAAGGAAAGCATTTTATTGGGGTGGCTCGTTTACAGTTTCAGAGGTTCAGTCCATTATTGTCATGGCGGGGAGCGTGTGGCATGCAAGCAGACATGGTGCTGGCTACGTCTTGATTAGAAGGCAACAGGAAGTGGACTGAAGCACTGGACATGGATTGGGCATATATGAGACCTCCAAGTCCATCCCCATAGTGACACACTTCCTCTAACAAGGCCATACCTACTCCAACAAAGTCATACCTCCTAATAATGCTACTCCCTGTGAGCTTATGGGGGGTAATTACATTCAAACTACCACAGTCACCACTGTGCAAATATACAGTTTTAGCCACACTTGACTTCATTTTTCTAAAATACAAGTAGCATCTTAGCTGGAGGAATTGACATATGGAAGGTTTTTGAGAATTGATGCCAGGTGAACAATCATCTAACAAATCAATGAACAAGCTATTATTGGACATTGGATGTATGTGTCACGCATCCCAGGTGGTGTGGAGGAAGTAGTGATCAAGTCACATCATGCTGTTGTTGTGCTCATGGGACAATCTGCTATCAGATTACAACTGTCAAAACTGGAGAGGTCTCTGCTTAAAGAGGCTGCCATGCATGCTCTTTCAGTCACTGAGTGAGAGACAAGAGGTAGGAAGGAGAAACAAACAGTGATAAAGCGAAGTAGCAGGAAACAAAACAAAATGCCTCAAGAGCTGGCTGTAGAGGAGAGGTCCCAGTAGAATAAGAGGCTGGGCTCCAGCTGGTCATACAGAACCCAGGGGCCTTTGGGTTTTCTAAAGGGAATGTAAGCTGGCAACACATTTTATTGTAACACTGGAGAGATGGTGTGGGCAGAATTACAAAGCAAGTATTTTTTAATCTGCTCTCATTTGTGATTCTCACCGTATTCGATTGCTTTGCCTAAAAAGGTGTTGGTGGAATTTTCTAAAAGAACATCCTGTTCTAATCACAACAGAGTAAAAAAAAAAAACCAACCATATATTCTCAATAGATTCTTTTAGACACAGACATTTTACAATGAAGAATATAGGAAACAATAGTGGTTGTGGTTCAAGCAGGGCCAGATAGGTTAATATTTCTTCTAAACAGTTCTGAGAATTCACAGAAACATTAGACAGAATGCTTCGATAATAGAAAAAAATGTGTCATTTTAATGAATAACTGAGCTCAGAAAATATAGAGGCCATTAGTAGGGACTGATGGTGGAGAACTTCAAACATCACTAGAGAGAAACTCTGAACCTAGGTTCTTCTGTGGTATTTGAGAAAGCATTGTAGAGTTTAGCAAGAAACAGGATTGAATAATAAGGGCTACTTGGGTGGGTCTTGGAGGGGGAATAAAGTGAAGATCCTGTCAAAGGAGGAGTTCAGGAAAGACAAGATGGCTCAGTCCATAAATGTATGTTCTGCACAATGCTCATAATCTGAGTCCAAACTACAGAGCCAATGGAAAGGTGGAAGGGGAGGACTGACTCCACAGAGTTTTCCTCTGACCTCCATATGTGTGCCATGGCACATGAACCTCCACATCCACATATCACACACACACACACACACACACACACACACACACACACACACACCAATCTAGGAGTGCCAGGTTTAGCCTGAGACCCTGTCTGTAGCCTCCACGTGAACCCACATGCATATGCATAAAAGTATATACACAAATGCACTGCCTATGTAAGTAATTGTTAATGACTGTATCAGAAAACATACTTCTGAAGTTCGTTTGTTTGTTTCAAGAAACAACCATCTTATTTTTAGCCAATCATTGTTTGGGGAACTTGGGTTTTTAAAAATGGGATTAGTTTACCAGAGTGGGTCAGTTCGGGCTATCTCTCGACCATTGCCAGCAGTCTGTTGTGGGGGTATCTTTGTGGATTTCTGTGGGCCTCTCTAGCACTTTGCTTCTTCCTATTCTCATGTGGTCTTCATTTATCATGGTCTCCTATTCCTTGTTCTCCCTCTCTGTTCTTGATCCAGCTGGGGTCTCTGGTTCCCCCAAGCTCTCTTTCCCTCCACCCTCGCCCTTCATTTCCCCCATTTATGTCCAGGCTTTATTATAAAATAAAATAAAATAAAAATAAAAATAAAAATAAAAAAATGAGATTAGTTCATTGTTTGGAGGAGATCTTCCAAATATCTCAAAAGAAGATGATAACAATTGAAGTTGAAGGAGGGAGAAATCTGTCCTGGAATCTCAGGAAGATGATTCACGAGTCAGAGATAGGTTGCACAGTAGGTTAAATGTAGAGTTATCATGTGGCCCCAAACTTACACTTCCAGGCACATGCCCTGCAAAACTGAAGGCAGCTTTTCAAACAAATACTTGACCTCCTGCTTTCACAGTACTAAGACTGAAATGAATGAGAACCTCTAAAAACCAGGGGTGTAGCATTTCCTTCTCCATTGTTTGTTGTCATATTCTTCTTCACTTCCTTTTCTCTCTAATCTCCATGAAAGCCAATTGCATGCCCGTTCCTCTAAGTATTGCTTGTCTTTATTTTTTAAAAAAATATTTATATTGTGTTTACAAGTGTTTTACCTGTACCATACTGCATGAATGATTAATGCCTGCAGAGGTCCGAAGACAATGTTGGATCCCCTGGAACAGGAGTTTTGGGGTGAATGTAAGCTGGCACGTGGGTTTGGGAAATGAAGTCTTGTTCCTATACAAGAGCATCAGGTGCTCTTGGTCACTAAGCCATCTCCCCAGTACTTTCTTCTTATTACGGAAAAGAAGGAAATTGGGCTACTGTGGGTTTAGGTGTCTAAATAAGTAAGAATTGTAGGAAGGAGGTAAGACTAAAATGAATAATTCACCAGAAAGAGAGACTTGAATTGGAAATGTGGGGTGATCAAGCCATTCAAATAGCTATAAACATTAAATATCAACATTTATTTCAATTTTATTTAATTTTAATGGATAGAACAGCATGAGTTGTAGATACTCACACAAATCAAGTTTGGGTTATCAACATTACAAGCTGCAGGATTATTATTGTGTATAGTTTGAGAACTTCAATGGCAAGGGATGGATTCCAACTGTAGTTAAACATGGCATAGTTATTGATGCAACCAACAATGAGCAATCATAAGTGATATATAATTAGTAAGAGAGGAAGACTGCCAGTAAAGCCAAGCAATATTTCCAAATATTTCTCTAGCACATTTATACGTAGAATGTTTGACATTTAGTTAATACCTTTCTCAGCCGGGAAATGCCAAGTTGATGTCTCTGCTAACTCATATTACCCAGTGTAAACACTGAATATGAATTTTTGTTGAATGATCCAAGTGTTTTTTTCATTATAAACCAGCAGCAGGTGAGAGGTGCCTGGCCACATGAAGAGGCAACTGCATTATTTCCCTGACTAGAGAGTCAATGGGCCTTACATTGTGAGAATTTATTTACATTTGTGGCCAAGGAGGAAAGAGATCTCTGTAAACTCTGAGCTTAGAAGCCAGTGGCTGGTTCATGGATGCTCACACTTTCACTGACATTTATCCTAAATTTTAAATTCATTTTAATGGATACCAGAATATTAAGAAGGAAAGAAAGCAGAGCTCTGATCAATCACATGTTCATTTAATTTCAGTGAAAGCCCAGATGTTAGAGAAAGTGTAAAGAAAAATATCATAATCCAAGGCTTTAATGTATTTACTAAACTAGTGGCAGAATTATACATATAAACAAATCTTTAGAGAAATATGGATAAATTAAATAATATACCACAAACAGGTAGAAATGTAATGATATCTATATGCTGAGATAATTATAATAATTATTACTTGCCAACTAGAATTTTGTTGCATCATAAATACACGTTTTATACACATGTTTTCCACCAGTAAGGATAATTTGGTGAAAATTTTAGTAGTACACTTTTCTTCTGTCCCAAGTATTATACTTGTAAGTAGCCCATAATACTATTACTATATAAACTCATTACATGTAAATGTATAATTAGTTACTTTGTAAAATATTTGGAAACAAAAAATCTTTTTGATATATTTTTGATAGTTTTAAACTGTTATTGAAAATTTTAGAAGTTGAAATACTATGAAAGAACTTTTTGTGTACTTTAACATTTAGCCTTTCTCTATGATAGCTTATTTTAAATTTCACCATTTAGTCATGGCTACACGACCTCAGACAGCACATCATACAGAATCCCTCTGTACTAAGTTACAAAGGGGTTTAGCTTTTGCGCTTCTTGCTGAAGATCCTCCTCTTCATTCGTGCTGTAGTTTTAGACAGAACACAGTACTGTGCAGATGGTGGGCAGGGGAGCCTCAGACTCACTGGCCTTTGGCGAGGTAACGTTGTCTGAATTTTAATGGGTGGTTAACTCGCAACCCTTTTTATCTTTGTGGTGGTAGAGCTGTAAACACTTCCCACTTTGTTAAAACATTCATGATTCTCTTTTAGTTTTCTAATAACTTTTTCCTTATGAGATATTTAGAGATATATTAGCATAATCTAAAACATCCACATTGAGTTCTGTTAGTGGCTTTTAAGTTTTAAGACACTAAAGGTATTTTGATACCTTTTTGCTTTAAATTTCACCATTTGCTATAAAAAATCCATAAAATTATACTGTAGCATATAAAGAAAAGAAACTTGTAAAAGCTGTGCTTATAGTATTCATAATTCATTTTTACTTTAGAATCTTATATTTTAATACAAAACATTATCCAAGTTGCTTGGTACATTGATATATATATATATATATATATATATATATATATATATGATATATATTATATATACAATTAGGACTGTAATGATCAATTGATTTAAATGTATTAAAGGGAAGCAGAAATCATCTTGGATAGCAGTCACATATGACATCTTACCCTAAAAGATTTTGAATATTTGATTTTCAGTCACAATTTCTCAGTCACATCTGTTGGAGTCAATAACTAGCAATAATTGTTGGATTACTAAAATGTTACAAATTTTAAAATGTTTATTTTCAAATTATGTGTAAGTATGTGTCTGTGTGTGGGTATGTGCACGTGAGTATAAATGTCCTCTGAGACCAGAGGCGTCAGGTCCCTAGGACCTGGAATTACAGGAGATTGTGACCCGTCTAACATACCTGATGGGAACTGAACTTGGATCCTCTTTAGAACAATGTGTAGTCTTAACCACTTGCTGTCTCTCCAGTCTTTATAAAATTCTTTAAGGAAAAAGTTCTTGGGTCATTGAGAAGTGCCCTGTAATCACATGTCTATCAATATTTCCTACTTACATTTTCAAATTCTAGATTTTTTAAAATATAGTTATTAAGGGCTGGAGACATGGCTTAGCAATTAAGAGCACTTCCTAGTCTTGCAAACAATCTGAGTTTGATTCCCAGCACCCACATGGCAGCTCACAACAATCTGTAACTCCAGTCCCAGGTGATCTAGTGGCACCTTCTGGCTTCTGTAGGCACCAGGCGTTCACATGGCACATACAAACAAAACACCCATACACATAAATAAACAATAATAAATAAAGTATATAATTACTGTATTATGATTCAAGGACCAGCATAATCATCAATACCTGGCATTTGTGAGAAATGGAGAATTTCAGGCCACACCACAGACCTACTGGATAATGACCTACACTTTAGTAAGTCTGCTAGTTAACCTGTATGTGCTTTAAAGAGGCTTATTTGGTAGTCAGTAAGGCACCATTCTTGAAAGAGAAAATAAATGACTGTTTATTGTTTTTACATTTATTTATTATAATTGTCTTATAACAAAATTATAATACATTAAAAAGTGTTTTTCTTACTTTTCTATTGCCACAACCAAGCAACATGACCAAGGCAACTTTTTAAAGAGAACTCTTAACTTGGGGCTTACCATTTCAGAGGATTAGAGTCCATGACCATCATGGCTGAGAGCATGGCAACAGGCATGCAGGATGGAGCAGTAGCTGAGAACTTGTATGTGTTCTACAGGCTCCAGAAAGAGAGGACTAACTGGGAATTTTGAGTCCTCAAAGCTTTCCCTCAAAAACACAAACATTCACCAACAAGGCCACACCTCCTAATCCTCCCCAAACAGTTTCACCAGCTGGGGACCAAGTATTCAATTATATGAACCTATGGGGGACATTCTCATTCCAACCACCACTTCCTCAGAAAATAAAAGGTGGACCTTTGCCTTCAGATGCTTTAGAGTCCTTTGCTCATTTCTTATTTGACTGGTTTCATGTTTTGATATTTCATTGCATAAAGTTTTTGTGTATTTTAGACATTAATCTCTGCCCTGGCTAGTTTTTTTTCTCAACTTGACACAAGTTAGAGTCATGTGAGAAGAGAGTTCTCAGTTGAGAAAATGTCTCCATGAGATTTTCCCATTGGCAAGTCTGCAGTGCATTTTCTTTGTTGATTGATGTGGGTGGACTCAGCTCACTGGGGTAGTGTCACTTCTGGATAGTTGCTTCTGGGCTGTATAAGAAAGCAAACTGAGCAAGACATGGAGAGCAAGCCATTCCTGCTCCCAAGTTCCTGCCTTGAGTTCCTGCCCTGACTTTCCTCAGTGATGGATTGAGATATGGCACTGTAAGCTGAAATAAACCATTTCTTCCCTAAATTGGTTTTGGTCATGGTGTTTTATCACAGCAATGGAAAGCCTAACTAAGATAATCCCTCAACAAGCAAATGGTTTGAAATCATTTCGCTCATTCTGTAGGCTGCTTTTTAATCTTGTTGTTTCCCTTACTATGGAAAAACATTTAAATGTCACAGATCTCACTTGTTTTTACTCTTGTTTCTGGTTCTTTTGGTGTCATATGAGAAAACTACTTCCAAATCCAATGCCAAGAAACATTTTCATTATTTTTTCTTCTACAAGGAAGTTTTTGTTTTTATATATAGTTTCAGCTATTTTGTTAAAGCCTTTAAATCCATTTTGAGTTTGCTTTTGATATTGTGTAAGATAAAAAGTATGATTTCCTTCTCTTACATGTGGATGTCTAGTTTTTCCCAATACCAGTCACTGAAGATACAGTTAATTTTTTTTCTCTATTGTATAGTATTGGCATCTGTGGTGGTGGTTTGAAGGACAAATGTTGTCCATTGGCTCAGCATTTGAATACTTGGTCCCCAGTAGGTGGTGCTATTTGGAGAGGCTCTGGGGAGATACAGCCTTGCTGGAAGACATATGTCATGTGTGTGTGTGGGGGGGCAAGCTTTGAGAATTAAAAACCTTGCTCCACTTCCAGTCTCTTGGTTTTGTGCTTGTGGTTGAGCTGTGATCTCTTACATGTGATCCCTGTCTCTGCATGTGATCATACCTGCTGCTCGCTGCCATGCTTCTCACTATGATGGACTTTCATCCCTCTGGGGCTGTGAGAAAAAGAAACTTCTCTTCTGTAAGCTACCTTGGTTATGGTATTTTATCACATTAACATAAAGGAAATAATGCATCATCATAGTTGAGAATAAATTGTGTATATATGGTTTTATATCTAGACTCTATTTTCTGTTTTCTTCATCTTCTTTTTATGTCAATACCATGGTGTTTTGAATTTGACAATAGGAAATATGATAACTCCAGCATTGCTTGTTTAAGATTGTTTTAGTTATTTACATCTTTGTATTTCCATATGCATTTCAATATTATTTTCTATTTTGATGCAACATGTCATTGAAACTTTTATAGGCACTGTATTGTATTGAATCTGTGTATCATTTTGAGTAGTATTGAAGAGAGGGAGAGAGGGAGGAAGGGAAAGGGGGAGGGGTTGGGTGTGCATGTATTATGCCTTACTAGGAAAACTACTTGGTTCCTTCATAGTGCATGTTTTGTAAGTAGTAGTTTCTGCATAAATTCAGCTCTCCAAGTCTTTGCTGTGCTGTTAGACTCTGTCTGGCCCTGAGAGTTTCTGATGGGGCTCTTATACTGGCTTATGTTAGAGTCTTTCTCAAATTCCTTTGCAATATGAATTTGCATCTGCTGTGCCTGG
Source organism: Peromyscus attwateri (assembly GCA_902168425.1). Lineage (NCBI taxonomy): Eukaryota > Metazoa > Chordata > Mammalia > Rodentia > Cricetidae > Peromyscus > Peromyscus attwateri. Next base: position 9,742 of record CABHPP010136198.1, on the reverse strand, counting down.
AGGTGAGCTCATCACAGAAGGAAGTGGGGGACCCGAATCAGCAGCTCTACTCTCAGGACACCAGTTAATTACATAAAACGTGTATAGGATTTGGATGGTTCTGTTTCTGCAGATGATTTCCTTTGTGCTTTGATAGATGAGGAATCAGTGGATTACTGTGATCTGTCCTGGCTTGAGCTGATTGGATCATGACTGGTATCTGTAGAACCTTTATGACACTTTCCTCCATGAGTTTCAACTCATGGCTAGATTGTTTACTTAGGTTATCATACTTTTTTAGATCCTATTTGCCAATATTTTCTTCTACCATCTGTGACACTCCTTATAGTTCCACTAGCTATTTATTTTCTCAACTGCTTCCCTTAAGGTGAGAAGAAAAATGATATGGCACATTGTTTTCACTCAGTGAGTTTCTGTTTCCATCGGGGTCATTTAAGTGCTGGCTGTCAACATCATAGCCTCAAATTCCTTCAAGCAGATGGTTTTAATGTTTTATCTCTCTCCCTATTTTCTTGCTGGAAGGGTTTATTTACTGTAAATTGGTCTGCTTCTGCTAGAAGAGCATAGCCTAGGTAGAATTTTGTTCTTACATTCTCATTCTTGGGTTTTGCTCTATGAACATTAGTGTGAGAACATTTATAATGTTAGGTGTATGTCTAAGATGAGTACAGGTATCATTGATAAATTTTCTATCTTAATGTTAAAATGGGTCAGCTTCTTTTTTTTTTTTTTTGGTTTTTTCGAGACAGGGTTTCTCTGTGTAGCTTTGCGACTTTCCTGGAACTCACTTGGGAGACCAGGCTGGCCTCGAACTCACAGAGATCCGCCTGGCTCTGCCTCCCGAGTGCTGGGATTAAAGGCGTGCGCCACCACCGCCCGGCGGGTCAGCTTCTTTAATTTTTTTTTACATATACATCATTCTAGATACATTGGACAGATCATTTCCAGATGAAACATTTGTCCCTTTAGCACTTGTTTCTTAGAATTTTTTAAAACATTTTTTTCTACATGAGCTTGGCAAAAGGCTTTAGGACACAAGGAACAACTAATGTTCCCACATTTTCCTTGAAATAGATTACTTTGATTTTTCTCTAGTTACTATTTTAAGTATTTCTTCTTCTTCTTGTTCTTCTTGTTCTTGTTCTTCTTTTTCTTGTTCTTCTTGTTGTTGTTGTTCTTCTTCTTTTTCTTGTTCTTGTTATTGTTCTTGTTCTTCTTGTTCTTGTTCTTGTTCTTGTTCTTCTTGTTCTTGTTCTTCTTGTTCTTGTTCTTGTTCTTCTTCTTCTTCTTCTTCTTCTTCTTCTTCTTCTTCTTCTTCTTCTTCTCCTCTTCCTCCTCCTTCTCCTCCTCCCCCTTCTTCAAAAAAAAACCCTACTTGTTTTATAATGTCTAATTTTTTAAAGGTTAGACATTTTGCCCAACACTTTCTGTTGGCCATCCTGCAGTAAGCAGTGGCTTGTCTATATTAGTCTATATTTCTTGTGGGAGCCCAGCTGGGAGGCCAGATCTCACATTTCACAACAGGGTACTCTTGAGGAAAGATGGATAAGAGATATTACATAGAAGGATGGAAGGGAGAGAAACAGATGGAAACACAGGATAGCCTCGGGAGGGCCTGGATCCTTATCCACTGGCCCCTGTCTCTTCTAAAGGGCTTTTTATAGGAATGCCAAGGGGTGGAACAAAAGACCTCAGCACAGCCAAGTGCAGACCCTTTCCAATCACCTGGTAACCACATATGTGGTCAAGCAATTCTCTAATGCAGCCCTACTGGGGAAAGCAAGCTCAGATCTTACTAGGAAACCTTTGTGGGCCTCCACAATTTCTTTCCCAAAATAAGTTAAATTTAAAAGCTGTGCTATGCCAATTATTCTGTACCCTCTCAGATTTATCTTCTTGTACCTGTACTATATCAAGAGATTTACCAAATATTTGACATTCTATTTTATTTGTGATTATTGGTAATTCAACCAAACAAAAATATACATAAGACAAAAGATAGACACAGACCGTATCCAGGAAAACACCACCTTCTTCATCACCACTGCAGTTAATTGTGTATTTCTTAAGAATAATTTAGTTATTCTTGCCTGAAAATTTGATGTTAAGAAATGTGATCAGCAATAATCTCACCCATATTTTATAGTGAAGGAATTGTAGATAATTACGACTGGTACAACTTCATAAATATCTTCAATTTTTCTGTTTACATTGGATAAAATTAAATTGGAGAAATGAACATAATGGTGAGGTAAGCTTTGAGCAGCATGTATCATAAGCAGGAGACGTACACTCATTATTTTGAGAACATGCCAAATATGCAAAGTGAGTAATCATTAAACTTACTTAACATAAATGTCAGAGTCACCTTTTAAAATAGAAGTAGGCTTCATACATATTTACTGCAGTGACTGTTTTGTGACCTTATGTTTCTTACTCATGACCACGTCATTGCCAGTTGAAGTCAATACACATACTTAAGGTATATTTGTGCTTGTGATGACAGAATATCTGTCTCCAAAGTTTATGTTGTTAGGTAAATGCCACTGTCTCACTTTAGAGGATGACACAAAATGGATTTATGGGGTTTATTCCTTTTGAAGGTCACCTCTGAAGAAATATATTTAGTGATATTTATTATAGCAATGACAATTTCAAAGTGATGCACACTTTGATCCCCCTTGACTGCTTTGAGGATGGAAAAATCATTGAAAACACGAAAAGGGGGATATGGAAAAGAAGGGTGTTGCATGAATCCTAAATGGTCTTGTAACGAAAACTCAGAGCCAGATACCTGGGTGAAAGCTGAAAGATCAGAGAAACAGAACAAACCACAGCCACCACCTTTTACCTCACCTACTCTTCAACCTAAAAGAGACCAAGTTCCTGTTTCCTCCTGCCTTATATTCCTTTCACTTCCCAGCTATATTGGTTCCTGTCTCAACCTTCCTAGTGCTGGAATTAAAGGTGTGTGATCCCAAGTGCTGGAATTAAAGGTGTGTGCTACCACTGTCTGACTTCTATGTTTAATCTAGTGGCTTGTTCTGTCCTCTGATCTTTAGGCAACTTTTATTTGTTCAAAATATCACATTTCCCCTTTTTTGTCTAAAATAATAAAAGAAAGCTATAACTAATATAAGAAAAACTATATACAGCCAAGAATTATATTAACAATGTCCAGTTCATTAACATTTGACAAATTCAGAGAAAATACTCTATTATTTATCCTATTTTGGTGAGTCCAAAGTGTTGTATCTAATTCATTTTCTATCCTAACTTGTATTACCAACCCCAATCTATCTTTTGATATCTTTTAAACTTATACACTTTACACCTCTTTAGTGAGTTTCTTTTCTGAATTTGTTAACAAGGAAAACTATAACTATCTAGTCTTCAACTCCCTCAGAGACCCAAGAAGGAAATAATATTACCTAAGTAAACAGGAAGTGCAGGCAAGCAACTTCCAAAACATGTGAGAAATGACAGAAACAGCTGACTGCCTCGACAGTCACCCAAGGTTCCTCTGTAACATTGGGGCATCTATCTTTGGCCTACAGGCCTAGGATATCTGACAGACTTTTCTGTGAAGTAGCATATTCTTCCTAACTTGTCTTGGCAAGGTTCAGCAGTCCTTTCTTCGTGTCCTGCTTGTCCATTTTTATAGCATACTATCAGAAGTTGAGGCAAGAGCATTTTCTTGCTCAGTGGCTAACTTTTGCCACAAAGAAAGTAAGCTCAATATGGAATTTTCTTCAATGTTCATCATCTTCTCTGAAGCAGATTGGTGCTGCCAGGAGCAGACATGTCTCATTGTGATAAAGAAAAAAGAATCTATGTTATTAAAATAGCTTAAATGCCATATTTTACAGATCTCTGAAGTGTTTGAAAATGACCTGTCTATCTAAAATGTATCTCTGCTTGACCTTAAAAACACACCTAATAAGACTATAAGTTTGATTGTAATGACTAGCTACTAACTTGCATTTCTTTAAATCCTAATTAGTTTGCAATAATAACTTTCAAGGACTAGCAATTTGCATTACACTGTTAAGTGAAATGTATAGGTACAATAACTTGAGCAAGATTAGAAATGTATGTTCACAATTTTCCAACAAAAATAATCTCAACTTTGTATCGATATACAAAGATTCATATCAATGTAAAATATTTAAAACTAGTAGTTTCTTTTAAAAAGTAGATTCAATAATCTACCTTTTTATCTTATCATATCTATATCCTCCTTATTTTCTTTTCAAAGTAGATTCAATAATCTACCTTTTATCTTATTGTGCCCCAAAAGTTGGATGTCAGATGGTATATGAGTCCTAAATGGTCTTATAATAAAAACCTGGAGCCAGATATCAGGATGAAAACTGAAAGATCAGAGAAGCAGAGCAAGCAACAGCTACCACCTCTTACCTCACCAATTCCTCAGCCTGAAAGAAACCAACTTCCTGTCTCCTCCCACCTTATATTCCTTTTTCTGCCCAGTCTTATTACTTGCTGTCTCAACCTTCCTAATGCTGGGATTAGAGGTATGTGATCCAAAATACTGGAATTAAAGATATATGCTACCATTGCCTAACTTCTTTATTTAATCTAATGGCTTGTTCTGTCCTCTGATCTTCAGACAAATTTTATTTGTTCAAAATATCACCACAGAAGGGCATTCTGAAGAGAGCAATAGGTTTTGAAGGGCAGAATTCTGTCAGTCAAGATCCTCCAGCAAGACCTATCTTCTAGTTGTCTAAATCGCTGGGATGGAGGGACTATGAGTGGGCACTGGAGGGGTGGTTGTTGTACATAACCCTTGTGAAAAGTGCAAGGGGTATTTTGTGAACCACCGTGAAAGCTAGTGTGCTCTTACTAGAAGGAAGTTCTTCTAATTTCAGTGCCAGCATATGCAGTGACAACACACCAAAGCAGTTTCCATCATGAGAAATCTAGTTTTCACCTAACTTTCAGGGTTATACTCAGAAAATGGCAGGAACAAAAATGAGGAAAAATAGTCATTTACAGTTTCCTAGGACCACAGTCTTGGCTTCATTATCTCATAGGCTGCTCTTGGTTATAACGGTGTCAGCTGCAAGTGCCAAACCTATGTTTAGATGAACAATGAAAAGTAGGAACATTGTGGGCTCACCAGAATGAAGAATGACTAAGTGAGCCTGGACTCCAGGGAACTCTCAAAAGGCCTCTACCCACACATCACTAGTTCAGTTTAACCCTCTCTCTTGTTCTTCAACTTTTTCCCTATTCATATACTTTTACTAGGAACATTGTTTCACATTTTGGAAAAAAACATTTGCTAATTTACTATTTAAACATATGTACATATCATTTATCCTTAGAAATCTTGCTTTTGTTAAGCTTTCTGATAGAAATAAGCAGGGTAATAATTAAAGAATGTATATACATTGCCGGGCGGTGGTGGCGCACGCCTTTAATCCCAGCACTCGGGAGGCAGAGCCAGGCGGATCTCTGTGAGTTTGAGGCCAGTCTGGGCTACCAAGTGAGTTCCAGGAAAGGCGCAAAGCTACACAGAGAAACCCTGTCTCGAAAAATCAAAAAAAGAAAAAAAAAAAAGAAAAAAAAAGAATGTATATACACATATACAGATAGAATGAACATTATAAAATGTGGATGGTTTATATCATTACTAAAAATCAAATTCTGGAACAATCCTCATGGAACCACTGATTAGTGAAAAAGCAACGGCCTGATTTGGACAAGAAGACAACATTTTGTGCTGCTTAATTATGTTAAAAATGATTTTATCCTATTTGATTGTATTGTTTAAAAATTTGTTGAGTTATGGAAATCTTGTAAATTCTGACACAATTTTTAATTGTAAAAAATAAAACCGACAGATAATAAAATGAAATATGGTTCAAGAATAGAGTAGAATTCAGTTGTCAAGATGGCCTTGTGGCTACAGATACTTGTGGCACAAGCCTGAAAACCTAAGGTTAATCTCTGAAGCCCATATAAAGGTAGAAGGATGGAACCTATTCCACAAAGTCATCCTCTGACCTTAACTCATCCTGTGGCATGCATGGCCACTGCCCTCTATACCACATACACACACATAAATATACACACAAATCATGTAGATTCGTATTTCAAAATTTTCATTTCATGAACATTCTCAGGACAGTGTTTTCACAACCAGACACTTTGAGAAAAGTAGATGAGAATGATCTAGTTCTATTGGTTGTTATGGTGACATTATCAATCTATTCCATATCTCTCTTCCACTAATCAAAAACTACAGGAGACCTGCCTCTAACTTACTGAACCTTTGGGAATTCATTGACAGAAAAAAAAATGTAGTGAGACAAACATAAGCTATGACTGCTGCTCTTTCAGATGTTTCTTCTGCTTATCATTGATGAAGGACCAGCTTGGTCCACAAGGGACAGAGACACCCATAGTTCCCCAAGGGTCAACCTAGCATGCTGTTCTAAAGCATTATGCTTAGTGGAGAGCTCAGGTTCTGGGAATTAGATGAGGTAGTTTCTGGCCCAGCTTGAGTATTCATTTCATTATTTACTGAGAGCTGTAAGATTTACAAACTTCTATGAGTAAACTGTTTATTTAATCTCACAGTAACTCCAAGATTCATGGCATTATCACCCCCATTTCACAGATAAGAGATCTCATTTAAGAAAGATTGTCTGTCCAAGGACAGGGCAGTTTAAAATTGAAATTTGGAAGAGAAATGAAACAACCGTAAGTTGATAGATTCAAGCCCAAAGCTTAATTTAACATGCCATTATCTAGTAGATCATACCTTGTATAAACAGTACCCAAGGCAAAATAATATATGTTAAAAAACCGAGTCTCAGCTGCATTATTCAGCTCTCATTATCTTGTCTAATCATTTAGTGCATTTACAAATAAATACCAGCATTTGGGCCCAACGTCAGCAATTTTGATTAAGCTGTCTTAAGAACCTGTGCTTGTAAGCTTTTATAGTATACAGTAAAGAGGAAACACACAGAACACAGCGAATATTTTTTCCTACTTCACTTGGGAGTGGTACTGGCTGAACACAAGATAAAAAAAATAAAAACTGGATCATGATGCCATAGAATTATCTTTTGCTTGCACAGCCTGTATCAATTCAAAATACCACTATAATACTTTCTTCCACCACAACCTTCATAAGTAGCTTATGTTAGTACACTAACTCATGTTAGTACACTAACACAAACTTATTACATTTGAAACAACAAAAAATATCTTGCACCATTTTTACGAATATAACGTTCAACTGGGAGGATCAAAAATATCCCCATATAGTAGCAATGTCATGTAGTTGGAAGATTTCCTGTGTCCTGGCCTGCTGGCAGTCAGGACAAATCTCTCCCACTCTTGTCCCCCAAGTAAACACACAGAAGCTTATATTAATTATAACTGCATGGCCATGGCTCAAGCTTTTTGCTAGCTAGTTCTTATATCTTAAATTAGCCCATAACTGTTAATCTATGTATCACCACATGTTCTGTGGCTTTACCTGCCTCTCATTACATATTGCTCCTTGGGCGGCTTGCTGGCATCTCTCCTCAGCCTCCCTCTTCCCAGAATTCTCCTTGTCTGCTTATCCTGCCTATGCTTCCCGCCTGGCTACTGACCAATCAGCATTTTATTTATCAACCAATCAGAGCAACACATTCATAACATACAGAGAGACATTCTCCCATCAATGTCACTTCCTAGTGTGTGTGAACATGTGCCATGGTACACTTGTGGAAGGTGGAGGACAACTTGTGGGAGTTGGTTCTCTCCATCTACCAACTGAATTCCAGGATTTAATTCAGGTTTTCAGGCTGGGCAGCAAGAGACTTTACAAACTGAACCATTTTACCTCCCCAATAAGACCATTTAAAGAAAACAGTACCAATTTATCGTATCTTTTTGGTCACTATGGAAAGTCAGGAATGGCTGGTTGAAAGGGTGCCATTTCCCTACTCTTCTTATTTAAATGTAAGACCATCATTTGTTGCACGAAAACCACAGAAACACAGTCTAAACTCTAGGTTCAGGTAAGGTCAATAAGAGGCCTGCATGAAAGGACTATTTAACACGTCTGCAATACTGAGAAATGTGAAAGCCAGGGTGAAAAGAAGAGCTGAAAGGTGCTGCTTATGTCATTCATGATCACTCTGTAGGAGCTGTTGAAGTGGCCGTGTCTGAGTTACAGTTACTATTGCTGTAATGAAATATGACCAAAGGGCGAGTTGAGGAGGAAAGGGCTTGCTTGGCTTACACTTCCACATAGTAGCCCATCACTGAAGGAAGTCAGGACAGGAACTCAAACAGCTCTCGAATCTGAAAGCAGAAATTGATGCAGAGGCCATAGAATGGGTGCTGCTTACTGGCTTGCTTCCCATGGATTGCTCAGCTTTCTTTCTTTTTTTTTCTTTTCTCTTTTTTAATTATTATTAAGAGATTTTTCTATTCATTTTACATACCAACCACAGATTGCCCTCTCTTCCCTCCTCCCACCCCATAGCCTTACCCCCTAACCCACCCCTCATTCCCACCTCCTCCAAGGCAAGGTCTCCCATGGAGAGTCAGCAGAGCCTGGCACACTCAGTTGAGGCAAGTCCAAGCCCCTGCTCCCTGCACCAAGGCTGGACAAAGTGTCCCACCATAGGCACTGGGCTCCAAAAAGCTGGCTCATGCACCATGGATGGGTTCCGATTCCACTGCCTGGGTGCCTTCTAAACAGTTCAAGCTAAACAATGGTCTCGCCTATCCAGAGGGCCTAGTCGAGTACCATGGAGGGCTCCTCAGCTATTGGTCCACAGTTCATGCGTTTCCACTAGTTTGTCAGCCTGCTTTCTTACAGTACTTATGAGGACCAGGCCAGGGATGGCATCACCCACAATGGGCTAGGCTCTCCCCCATCAATCCCTAGTTAAGAAAATGCCTTGCAGGTTGATCTTATGGGAGCATATTGTCAGTTGAAGTTCCCTCCTTTCAGATAATTCTAGTTTGTGTCAAGTTGTCATAAGACCAAACAGCACAGGCCACACAGATAGGAAAATTCCCATGGGGTTTAGTAAAGAACCTGGCCATTTCCAGGTTAAGGCTGTGAGCAAAATATGGCTGGCAACATGAGAATCACCTTATTTTCTTTGCTACTTTTCAACAAGTGGTCCTCTAAAGCACAAGTATATGCTAGAATTAAATAAATCTAACCTAACATGTGCAGGAGAGAACAAATACATCTAACAGTTACCAGTCTTGATCTGAGACCTGTGTGAGGCTTATGCGACTGAATGTGTTCATCAAGCCTCAGACCAGCTCGGGGAATACGATTCTAGAACCTATTAGAATCAGAATCAAACTGTAGTCACCTCTTTACTAAGCTTTTTGAAAAATTTAGATGAAGTCATAAAATTGGTAATAAAAAAAAACTTCAAAAGCTTTATATGACATCAACAACAGGGAAGAAGCCACATCTCTGTGAATGAGATAAAAATCTTATGCTATGTTGTAAAACAAGACACAGGGTATATAGAATAATACCATTGCTAGCAGGGAATGGGTTGTATTGTTCAAAGAGTGATGCTTTAGTCTTTTAATACAGTGGGTGCAGGCAATGAAGAGAACCAATGGGATCCCTCAGAAATGCTGGAATATGGAGCTGTATGGTTCAAGAGTGCTATAAACACTTAACGTCTGGACATAATGAGGGGCGAGGGGCGAGAGAAAGAGAACTTGGGGAAGC
>CABHPP010136197.1:44574-84018 GCA_902168425.1 Peromyscus attwateri | reverse complement strand
CCAGATGCGATTTTAAACTGCTGCCGCATTATTATCTTCCTCACGCAAAAGGAAGTAATTACTTGGAGAGAGAGTAAGTCAAAGACTGTCTGCATTTCTTTATTTCATAGTTAACCATCCTCCCTGAAATCTAAGCTGTCACTATTTGATTGCTAAAACTTTCTGAGTTTATTTAGTAAACAATATATTATTTTCTTTTTTATTTGTGACTTTCCCTATTTTCATTTATTATTATGATTTGGGGCCTATACAAGTTTCAGTGAAAAATAATTCCCAAAGCAAACCCAAATCATAACAATGCTCTAAATTACAACAATTATTTCCTATTCAAATACAATTGGAATATGTAATCATTATTTTGAAGAGGCAATTATCAGTTAGCAGATGACTTAGGTCCCTCAATCCTCTGATATTCTTTTGCATTTTACCAGGTATGTAGAACACACCAATACTAATCTAGACAAGGGCTTTCTGAGGGTTTCCATGTCAGTTTTCTAGTTTATGTATGTTTAAAGGCTCTCTGACTCTTTTTATGAGGACAGAAAGTGAATTCATTGTTATGGACACTTTAAAGATTGGTTTTCAACTCTATTTCCATCTACATAGCCAAAAATGGAAAATCATGTCAGGTTTTCCAAATCCTTAAATTATAAGACATTCTTACATCATATTCAAGCACAACTTTTTATATATTATGTTGTTTTCTATTTAACTGTGCAAGTGGTCCTTTTGTTAGTTAGGGGCAACTGGCTACTACTAAAGCAGTAAATAAGCGATGACACAGAAATCAAACTTTATTTTTCTGTTTGTTAAGGCTCATGCAGTTGAGAAATATATGGGGGAAAAAGAGAGTATTTTGTCTGTTCTTATCTAACAGGAGTAGAATTTATTTTAAATAAGAGCACATAACAATACTACCATTGATGTGATGTGTTTAAAACTCACATAAATGTTTGACTTTAGATACTGCTGTTGAGTTGAAATTGTTTTAAAACTCCCTCTGTGAAGGCCTGATTTAGTAATATAGAGCATACTAGGTGGTGTTTATCAAATCACAATTGACAAAACAGATAAGAAATTGCTGGAATACAACAAGATGGATGGCCTGGAAAATTAATGATAGCACATTGTACATTCAAGAGAAGAAGTTGAGGGGCAGCATTTATACAAACCTTGTTAAAATAGATTTGAAGCCTGACAAATGAGTCCTGAGGACTAACAATGGAGTGTAGTTAACAGTCAAAGGGCAGAAAAAATGGGACAAGGTGATACCTTTTGTGCTTTGTGGGTACCAATGCAAAATATACAGCTCTTATTTTAAAGGAAATAAGAGATTTAATTTTGGAGCTCTTCTGAGTGACTACAGCCCAGAAAGACAGACTTTGGTTACCCCAAATTCCATACTACAACATGGAAGCAGTTTCATGAATATTTATAGTTTTACAGAACAGAGAAAATCATAAATCAAGGAAAGTTTAAAATAGATAGGTAGGTACACGAGAGAGCCAGGTATAGCAAGATGGGGGAGATTTTCTATAGGCCTAAGATCCTATCTGAACTTTCAGGCTAGTGGAATCTAGTGACCTACTACCGTAATAGATTCTAATAGGTCTACTAGATGATTTAAGCAATAGATAATAATAGTTTCATCTACTCATAACAAGATGTTAGCTCCTACACAACAGAGAGATGGGCATGTAATGGCTATTTCAGAGAGCTAGAACTAGCCCAAGATAAGGTAATTAGCCTCTGGACCTAGATGATTTCAACCTCTCTACAGCACTGCGCTTCTAATCTGTCAATCACTCTCTGCAGGCACAGCTTTCTTTTCAGGAGTTCTCAGTCACATGAGAGTTAACCTGAATGAAGTGAAGAAAAAGAGATTGATAAAAATAATTTCCAACATTGATTCAACTTATGTCAATTGTTTTATATTATGATGACCCAATTATTTACTCCGTGCTTTCTTATTTCACATGAGTAGTTAAATGATGAAAACTGTTTTAAGAGAAATTAAATCATGAATGGAAAAAATAATATCATGTCTTCCAAGGGGGTATGGATGCTTTTATGTTTCAAAGTCTTGCTTTCTTTGAGTTGCAATATTCATGCTAGTTTCAAGCCCTTCACAGTGTATTCCTTAAAATGCAGTTACTTTTATATTATTTTATTTATCTATGGGATAAATACTTGTAGGGAACACAGTCACTCTGGTCAATGTATGACACTGAGGTCTGGGGATATCAGGGTTTCTCCACCCTTAGCATGGTTATCATATCCTAGCATATGAATGCAACTCAATAGCAGGCAGCATGGACCCATGCAGTTACCTGCACTTAGTGAAAAAATAATGGAGTATCTACTTTAACTTCCCTAGAGGAAGAGCAACAATGGCAGAAGATAAATCTGCCTGTCAGTCTGAGAAAACATGTCCGGCTAAACTAAGTACTGCTTAGACTCACTGCAGGGAACCAGTCTGTAAGGACCAATTAAGTTTAAGGTAACACTGTACTAGTATGAATATCCATAGTGGACCAAAAAAAATGGGCAACACTGAACATCCAGGGGACTATGAATGAGATAATGGTGGCTGACATTGGACATCTGGGGAGCAGAGAAGAAACAATGATGTAATCTTTATAAAAAAAACCATTCCATTCAAAATGTTGCTCTGTGTCAAGTTTTTATAAATATGCCCTTGAGATCAAGACAAGTGCCTGCAGCAGGTATGTGTCTTTGCCTTTGGTGTATTTTACATGTGTGTGCTAGTCTGCATTTATTGGTGTGCCAGCATCCGTGTGTGTGTGTGTGTGTGTGTGTGTGTGTGTGTGTGTGTGTGTGTGTGCCAGGATATATGTACTGATATGCCTATGATGTGAGTGTATATCTCATTTGCCTATGGTCACTCATGTCTTTGTCAACCTCTGGCTTCCTGCAATCCTTCTTCCCTGACTGGAGTCATACCTCACAATCACATTAGTATGTTCTTTAATTGTAGCACTAAATAATCAATAGAGCCATGGTGGGATTTGCAAGGTTGTAATTATCATATCTCTTTGGATCACAATTGACCATAAACCCTCCAATATATTAATGAAATTGCAAAGATTTGTGAGCTCAGATAACTTAATTGCAGGGAAAGTCCAGGGGACATGAAACTGTTTCTGCAGAGTTGTGCAAACCCCTCTACATCTTCCATACCTATCATTAGAGACTAAATGTAAGTATTAGAATTGCAAAGTTATCTACTTCTAACTGCTGTCACTTTCAATCAAACAGAGCACACCTCATTGTAACACAAATATTAAAAGGTCTTATAATAAAACCCCAGAGCCAGATATTGGAGTAAAAGCTGAAAAATCAGAGGAACAGAGCAAGCCAGCCACAAGTTCTTTCCTCTACGAAATCCTCAGTCTAAAGAGAGAGAGTTCCTGTTTCCTCACACCTTATATACCTTTCTGTGTCCTGCCACACTACTTCCTGAGATTAAAGGCATATGTCATCACTGCCTGGTTCTGTTTCTCTCATGTAGCCCAGTGTGGTCTTGAACTCACAGAGATTCAGAAGAATTTCTGCCTCCCTAGTGATAAGATTAAAGGTGTGTGCCATTACTGCCTGACCTCTATGTCTAATTTAGTGGCTGGCTCTGTCCTCTGATCCTCAGGCAAGCTTTATTGGGGTACACAATATATATCACCACACCTCATGATATAATTTATTTCAGTTCTTGGCATTAGCATAGGATTCTAAATGTCACATAAAGTCTACACATTCCAACTCTTGTCTTCTTTCCTCAGTATTCTGTTCTGCCTTCTGGAGCTCATTGTCCATTATTTATAAAACTCAGATATACACCACTTGATCTCTCAAACATCTCACCAACCAACTTCTGCAGAAAGGACAGTTCACCTCCCTGTCTCCTCTGCACATATCTAAAAGTACTTTTTTTTTCTTTCTCTAGAAGTTTTATAATTATTTATCTTGAAGCTGGGATAATTTTCTTTTATTGCATCATTGAAGTATTCTGATTTCCCACATGAAGATTTCATGAGCTTCATGGCTCACACCATTATACTACTTCATCCACTGTTCTTCACTGTTATCATCATTGACTGTCATTTAAGCCGTCCCCTCTTATTTCTCAATTATTATGGTTTTGTCTCTCCAGTACTACTTCTGTATTGTTGCATATTAATTTCAATATGCTTTCAGATAATGTTTCTCATACCTCAATCTTTATGTTTCTCTACGCAACCTCAGCTAGTCACACTAATTATCTTCTTCAGAATCATGGTAAATTGGCCATTGTCTCATTTAATTTTACATCATGCTATGTCTATACTACCATCCCAACAATACATAAAAATGTTCTACCTACTTATGTTCTCAATTTTCCATAAGCTTGCAGATTCTTGAGAGCCTCATGTGGCTCCCTATTTTCTTAAAATTTGTAGGCTTTTATTGAGTCACTGTATCCCATAATTCTCCAGCACCCAGCATCTGTCTTACTTCCTACTGACTTCAGAAATCCAAAATCATAATCAAAGTTAACTCTCCACCTCTTCTGTTTCCTGCCTAGCTGTGCCATTGCCTTGACAAACATGTTAGGAACAACTTAAGGGAGGAATTATCCATTTAGACGTGTGACTTCAGGGGGTCTCACTCCATTATGACAGGAGCGACAGAAGCAGAGATTGTGGTAGCTGAAGTGACTTGTCACATGGTAGCAAACCAGGTAGCAGGGAATGTTAGTAGAAACAATGATTAGTCACGTGCTCAAAGCCACCTCCTAATGAACAATGCCTGTTCCCTAAGCACATGCTCCAAAGGCTCTGCAATTTCTCAAACTAATGCCATCAGCTGGAAGTCAAAGGTCAAATGTAAGACCTGTGGGAAACATATTACACTCACTCTATAGCAGTAGCTGTAGACAAATAGAGGAATGCCATACTGATTAGTATCACTGTCATTCATAGCCATTGGTTCACCTTTTCTCAACTCATACTTGCTGGTATTTTATTTACATTTCTTTTTCTGTCTTCAAATAATTCAAGAATAGAAGATTTATTGTGGCTCATAGTTGGATGATAGAGTCCAGCATGTTGGGAAGGGAAAGCATGGCATCAGGAGTGTTGGGCAGCTGGACACAATATGCTCACAGCGAGGAAGCAAAGAGGGACAAATACTGGTATTCGGTTCACTTCCTTCTATTCCATTTTTTTTCAGTCCAAGATGTGAGCTCATAATACAGCACCAACCATTTTCAGAAGGGATAATTCCCTCCTCTATTGAAACAGAGTTGTTTCTGCCTTTACCACAAAGATTGGATATCAAGTTAGATTCTTAGACATGGTAGTTTTCAGAAAGAATTAAATAGTCTAATATCTGAGTATAACAATGGAAAATTGGTTATCTTGGTTCATAATTATATTGATGGTTTTTAAGAAAAAAATAAGATAAATATCCAAATAGAATGAAATTTGATTTCAATTACTCGCAAGAAGAACAGGAGAAAATACTATTCAAAGTTTTAGTAATCAGATTAGACTTAGGTTCCTGAGTATCTGGATGCATTCATTTTTGTTTTGTTCAAGATTCCTAGATCAGTAAAAAGGCACATTACCTTTCAGGTGTGTTTGTGTGTGTGTGTGTGTGTGTGTGTGTGTGTGTGTGTTTGTGTACACGTACAAATTTTGTTCTTTCCTCCTGTCCTCTATTTATTATATTTTCATGACAGTCAAGTGAAGATGGAATGTGAAGCTGTGTGTAGCATTGCCCTTGTTTCCTCTTCAAACCCTACAACACTTGTAGTCAGTTTCAGGCTTGTTTCCAGCAATTCAGCCCTAACATCTCTAACTTTCTGTTGTGATGGGAACTATACCAAGATCTACCAGCTAGGTTACATAGGCCACAAATGGTGTACATGAAGCTTCTGCTTTGATTGGACTAGACTGTGATGCCACTTCCTAAGACAATTTACATACTTACTTACTGCTACTAGGAATGCATTAATAAAGGTGCTGCTTATATGTGATATACTTATTTAATCTGTGTCTCTGCAGCCTGGATTAAATGTAGTTATATAATTTGCACAATAGATATTGCTACTGGTCAAATATGAGAAGTGGCATTCCTTGACACTTCTTTAAGCTAAATATGTGTTACCCATATGAACTTGGTCGTCACTGTAGGACACATTTTAGCTCATCTTTCTTGTTCAGGTGGCAAATTTCTGTATTAGGATGTTGCTGGCTTGCCATTTTCTCTATCAGTGGATCCTAAAGAATAGTAGTTTACTGGAAATTTACCACAGTCTTCAAGTGACTTTATTCTCTTTATGTCCCTTTATGAAGATAAATAGGTATAACTATCTCATCAACTGGTATGTGTAAGTTCTAAAATGTATTATTGCCTAAGTAATAATTTTCTTTCCTTTTTATTTGTTTATTTACTGATTTATTTTTATTTTCTTAGAGACATGGTCTTGATATGTAGATCTATTTGGCCTGAAAATTACTTATGTGGTCTAGGATGCTCCCAAGTTTGTAGTAATCCTCCTACCTCTGCCTTCCAAATCTGTGACTAGAGGCATGTGGCTACATATTTGGTGTTTATTTTATCTTAAATAAGTATATTTTGTGATCTAAAATGCACACATAATATCTTTCTTTTGTATTTTCTTCTTTGGTTCTGGAATGCCTAAGTCTATGGAAAATCCTGACATTTATGGTAAGCGACATGCATCAGTGCTATTGACACATTTTGATTTACTATTAATGGATTCGCCTCCCATTATTCTAGAATGCAAACATATGAAAACACCTGGCCAAAATATGTATGAATTGGCAAAACATTGGCTTTTCAGTGTTCCTGGATTCTTTTGCTCCATGACTTCCCATGTTTTGCTGACATGCACAATCTTAAGCAATTTCCCAGTGTAAATGGAAAATTTAGATGTATGATTAAGAAGATAAATCGAAATACTTCAAAGCTCACACTGGCGAGGGTAATTTTCTACATTTATTTATCTTCATTCATTTCTATCAAAGCTAATGCTATGGGACCTGGTCTAAAGTCATTCCTCATATGCTAAGAAAATCTTTACTCTCCAGAAACTGACTCTCATTCTTTGCTAGGCAAGTTCTTTGCAAGATAAAGATATTCATGGTGGATGCTTTTCACTTTCATCATTTGTCCAAACCAGAGGATTTCTATTGCTTATCTGTCACTCTCTAGGCTAGACTGTCTTCTGAATTTCCTCAAGGCTTATAGATGCCTAAACATCCTGCATCACAAAATTTTTCATCTAGCACCCTAGTAACTCTCAAACATTTGAGTTTCTCTGGGTCTCTTTTGCTTTCCTTTTCTTACTTTACCGAAATTTTGAGTCACCTAGGCACTTAGCTGCCACTTACTTGCTCATGACTCCCATACCCACTTTCACTGCCTTCCCTGGAGCCTGTTTCCCACACACCTCACATAGATAGGCATATCAAGTTCATGTCCAAATGTGAACTCATCACATTTTAAACTCAGGAGATACTCTCTTGATCTTGTTCAGTCCTGTTACCACCCACATAGTGACCACGTCAAGGCTCCTGAAGCCATACAACATTGTTTCTTTTCCCTTATCTGTACCACACAGGTCAACTTCTGTTTTCCCTCCCAGCTAACTTCAGATCATACTTGTTTTGCCTATTTCATCTACCTCAGCTTGAAGTTTGCCCATAATAAAATTCAGTAAGTTTAAAACAATAACTTTGTCCTTATTTTTGATCTCATCCTAAACACTTTGTAATTTGGTCATGAAATTTATTTATTATTTTCTTGTTTAAGCCTGCTGGGCAAACCACAAACTCCTGATAGATAAATATGTTGTTCCTTTTTTTTTTCATCTTTATCTTCCTGTCTTTGTTTTAATGCCAACTTTGTTTCAGTTAAAACACGATTCTTGGACTATCCTTAATTGCTCAATGGACATTTGGGTTTTGTATAACTGTTTCCCGTACTTAAAATACTTTACAATGAGATATTTATATCCATCATCAAAATAGGTCTTAACTGTAGGAAGCTCTATCAAGGCACCTAATGATGCTTGACTGAACTAAATTATGATTTTTTTCACACTGCTTATCTCTATCTTGCTATAACATTGCATTTATTCATTCATTGAAGAATTATTTATAAAATTTCTATCATACATGTGACTATGTGTTGGATATATGAGACTCAGAAGTAAAATGTTATAACATGTAAGCTCAAGGAGTCCTCATTTAAGAAAAAAACATTCATAAAATACTTTAGGGCTGGAGAGAAATGCTCCAGCTGTTAAGACCATATACAATTCAATTAAAGGATCCGAATTTGGTTTTCAGTGCCCACATTTGGTGGCTCAAATTTCCTGTAACTCTACAGAAACCAACAACTTCTTCTGCTCTTTGTGAAAATTGGACTTGAATGTTCAGAAACCCAGACCCAAGTGTGCACATATGCACATAATTTTTAAAAAATTACAAAAATAAAATCTTAGAAAAGCATACAGTGATATTAAGGAGTTTACAAGGTCATGTTTGAGATTGTATGACACGATTTGCAGATCACAGGTGTGTCACACAGGGTCCATACAGACAGATACCTCTCTCAGTAACCAAATACAGAAAATTTAAGGCAGAAAAGTCTTACTCATCTGGTAGTAAGTACTCACCTGATCCTTAAAAGTTAAAAATAATTGGTTAGGTGAGATATAAACTCAGCTAGACATCAGGAAGAAGACTTCTGAGGTCAGGCTGTGCTGTGTTTGCTAGGTCACTTACAAAGATCCCCTTTTCCAGTCCCCACTGTTGACCTTCTGACCCTGGGCAGGTCACTGGATGTTACAATCTAGTGGAAACACAGCAGTAAGCCTTAATTTTTTTTTTCATTCAGTACATGAGACAGTAATGCTACCTTGATTAAGTAGTAAGCTAATTAGTGATAATGTGGATAAAACAGCTTCTAGAGTCCTGGGAAAACAGTGTTTTCATAATGACAGATAGCATACTTAACTTCATGTAGAAAAGGAGTTTCAAAATAGTACTTATTGTTCTGCCCCATTGCCTTTGGAGAATACCCAGAAGACCACAGTCCTTATTAATAGTATTAACTTATTTGCTTGTTTTTCAGTATAGGTTGCAGCCACAGCCTCTGTCAGTGCTACAAAAAAAGAGCACATCAATTTTGGAGTTGGGGTCCTCTTAGATTACTTGGAAGGAAGCTTGTTGCTCTCATCTCTATTGTCTTTCAACCATTTCAGTGATTTCTTATCAGCAAAAATGTGATAAAATATTAATTGCACTATGAATTAGAGCTATAGGCAGGGTCTGCTGTTCCTTAACAAAGCCAAGCTCTCTTGGCCAGGACACTTTCGACTGAGCTCTAAAGATAAACCAGCAGTGGGACAGTCTGCACCAAGAACTGTACCGTGGGCATCTGCCTTTCCATTTGTTAAAGGGGAGTAATAAAGCTTGGAGATAAGCTTTTAGGGAGATATGGAAATTGGTAAGGACAGGTAAATTTGCCTTTGTTCCTTCCTTTTTCTTAATGGTCTCCTTAAGATAATTATTCAAATAGGTGGCCATCAGGTACATTCTGTACTGGATTAAATGGGTCAGTCTTTTAAAAGGGTTGTGACCAGGCAGACATTTGTACGGGACACAGACATTTTTCTCTCCTAAAATAAGAGACAGTTTAAATTTATATTCATAAAAAATGCTTGGTGATTTTATTTCTGCAATGTAAGGTGCACTGATCATTTGTGACTAGCCATTTTCTGTTTCATTTTAAATGCAAATCTGTACAGACAATTTTAACGAAAGACAGATTTCAAATTTCTGGCCAACATTATTGAGTACTTTATGTAAAATGGGTGACATATAAGGATTTCCATAACCTTCGTACTCTTGGACAAGGGTCCCTTTAAGGACAGGAAGGAACTCCTGTCAAGTAGAATTGATGAGCCCTTAGGTATTCCCAAGAGTAGCAATATTCCTCTTAGCTGAAATACTGACAGTTTAAAAACATCAGAACTCAAGCAAGACTGAGAAATTTGACAGCAACTGATCTTCACGTAATGAAATATCTAAAAGCTGAACTTTGCATGCAAGAACAAGGAACTCAGTTTTCCTATTATGGAATAGGAAAGGTACTGGAAAACCCACAGCAATAGTCCAAAAGCACTTTAGCATGGAGCACTACTGTCAGTATGAAGGATTCTGAGTACTGAGCCTTTAGACTTAATAAATATTCTATATATGATGAGAAAAATCTATCCTATCTGAAACCTCTCTTTTAAAAAATCAACTTAATCAGGGCACACAATCTCATAATAAATTAAATTAGTTCACCAGAGATGAATATTTACTCGTGGATATATGTGGATATATTTTCTTAAATATATAAATTAACACTGTGAGTCTATTAATTTTTATTAGTAGTATTACTTGCAAATCATTAACATTTAATCTTTTTATGGCTTTACATATATATATATATATATACACACACATACACATATCACTCCTAAATAGAATTCTTGCTCATCAGCAGTGGTGTGGATGCATAGATATGAATCAATTTTACATCTTAAACATTTTGTATGCACGAATTCATTTCCAGCCACAATACTACATACTATTAGAAACTCCTGCTTACAATGAGGAACAGACCCTCAAACCAGTGCTGCTGTTCACTTTTATCCCATTGAATGCCAGAACTTATTATATGTTAGGGAAGAACTGAGAAGAATGAAGGCAGCACATGGGCGTATGAATGAAGCTGTGAAAAGATCACACTACCTGGCTCTCTCTGTCACTTTACTTCTCCCCCTTTATCCTTAACGTCTTCATCTCTCTTTTCTTTATCCTTCTTATACCCTTTACATTTCTTTTCAGGTAGGATGAATGTATTTGTATAGAAGTACTAGTGGTCATTTGTTTCTACCTACGAGACTTTTCAGAATCTAAATGCAATTGTCATGGTCATATCAAGGTGGATGCAGTGATCACCTACAAATAAAAGTTAAGGATGCTGCTAATCATCCTGCAATGTCCAGCACAACATAGACATGACATATATCTGGTACCAAGTCTGAATAAGAGCATGTTAGGTATATTCACTCAAACTATGAAAGCTATGACATTATCTTCAGAAAAACAACAGGCTAAATCTGTCCATATTGTAACAAGAAATGTAAACAAAGGCATGTTTTGGCCCAAAGGATTCCATGCTCTTGATGTTTTGGAATAAATAGAGGAATAATGTTTAAACTAGCTCTGTTTCAATGGTCTTCTTGTTCAGATATCTTGACAAAAGAGTATCATGATTCTTTCTGATTCCTGGAGTGAACACAGTAGTGATATGTATGCAAAGGAAACTGGGCTTAGAAAATGGGAGTAATGACAAATGACGCCCAGTCAAGTGTTAGCTTGGGCGAAGTTCTTGGTTTCCCTCAAACTCTTCCATAGAAAACTTTGTCCATAAACTTGGTATTTTAATAAATGTATGTACTCCCAAATTACACACATATGCTTGCAATTTCCGAAATGCCAAGTTCACAGTCATAATATTGTAATTGAAATTCTATGTTGGCAAATACCATAAATGGTCTATGCAGTAGTGAGCTTTACACAGTTGTGAAGGAAAAATGTCAAATTTTTATAGAAAATCAGTTTTAATATATATTTGTTTATATTTCCATCTGGTAAAAAAAAGAGAAAGAAAATTTGCTAAGCAATATATGGCTTGTTTCAACAAAAAGATAATGGCTGTTAAAATTAAGGACATGGCGGTTTTTCATAACTTGTTAATTACTATGAAATGTTACCTGCAATATGTTGTTTTAATCCACAAATCTTCATTAACAAAGGTTCCTTAGTAAGCATATCACTCTGAGGAAATTTATCTGCCTCTTTTGGTAAATTGGATAGTTGCAAAATTCAAAGCAGACAAAAAGGCCTAGAAGTTTCCTTAATACATGAATATTAAATTTTCTTAAAAATACATGAAAATTAAAATACTTAGAACTTTCAGAAAACTGTAACAAATTTTATTGTGTTCATTATTCTTTTATATTGTTTTACTATTTTATCTTTTGTGGTATAAAGATTCACTCATTTAGAGAAAAAATGAGCTCTATAAAAAAAAACCTTAATTTTTATTTTGCAGTTAGAGTATTTATTGAATATGGACTTTTACATTCATATATCTGAAGTCATAGCATAAGTAGCCATACAGTCAGGTATCCATTTTCTTTTGTATAATATAAATTATCATGTGGAAGAGAAAATCATACCCAGTATTTTTCTGAAATAGTAACAATGATAGGGTATTTCTACAATGTCTTTCCTCAAATAGACACCCTTTTTAGACTCATGTGTGCCTGCAAAGGTATGCGTATGTATTAGGAAGATTTGGCATTTGACTACATTTTAAAATACAAATTATTTTATGTTATGTGACTTGTTTTTTTAGAAGTTCTACTGTCTTGTACTTTAAATACATAAAGCAAAGGAATATTTTTACCAAAGCCAGGACTATGGTCAATATAGCCATATGTATTTGAATTTTGAATGTACTTTTAATTAAGTTACCAGAGAGCATCTGAGGATCAGCAGTATACCCAAAGCAGGTGCCCTTCAAGCAAGGGGTTATTATAACCTAGGATCTTCTAGCCTTCCGCACAGGACAGATCATTTGTCTGTGTTATGGGCAGCTGTTCTCCATGCCTTATAGGACAGCATTGTTATAGCACAGTCTAATTACCAGTTGTGACAAGAGGAGTAAAGAAAGAAGCAGGGATGAGAAGCAGAGACCCCTGCTGAGAAACACGGAGCAACCTGTTAAAATGTAAAGCCAGCATTGCACAACTCAAGAGATTTATAGGTCCAGCGCATTTAAAAAATAACTGTCTCTCCATTGCTATAGATTTGTAGTGGGGAAAATGGCAAAACACAATGCTCCAGTAACCCACAAAGAGGTTTAATTTAGGTCCATAAAGTATATAAATACAGAGATCAGACTGTGGGCAATGAATGATGGCACAGGAAGGAGTGAGCGCTCGAGGAGAGTGAGGCTGAACTACCAGATATGGATAGTAAATCAAGCCCTTTGAATGCCTCTTAGGTCATGCCCAAACCTAGCATGCCATATGGGTTCTTGCCAGATGTCTGGCACTGTTGCACAAGCTGGGATGTTGAGATCTCCCTCTATGGACCTCTATGATCTTTGTAGTGTCTTTTCTGTGGTTTGAAGGTATGCAGAGATAAGGCCATTCCCAGCCTCAACAGGCTGAGGAGCAGACAACAGATAATAACCGCTTGCCAGTGCTATTCTGTCAGCGGCTAAAAGAGAAGTGAGGTCCTGTGCAGAATGGCAATATTATCCACAGCCAATTATCACAGTAAGAAGTGACTATTTTTGCTGGAACTGGATAGGTAGGCTGGGTACAAATCCCACCTTTATGACAGTGGGACCTTCCTGAAGCTGTTTAGTCCTGCTTGGTCCCTCAGGAAAGTGATATTTAAAATGACACAAGTGACAGGATCTGTAATGTGCTTTGTGCTCTTCAACCTAGGGATTGGTAGAATTTGGTGTTTGTGTCACTAAAGTAACATGTGACTACCCATTTTGGTGCAGTGAACATAGAGTAAGCACTTCTGGCTTTTTATCATGGAGCTGCCTGCCTCTCTCTCATCCATTACTGGCTGTGCTCCAGGATAAGAAGTCTAGCTCTCTGAACGTCTACTGTTTGTTAATATGTGGATGTATTTCCTGTATTCACTAGTACCTATCAGCACAATGTTGGTGTGTTAAGCAATTTTTCCTGTGAATCATATCCTCCTCAATATTTTTTTTCACAGACTTGTCTCAGTTTCTTTTTTTTTTATCACTGTAATAAAATGCCCTGACAAAAGCAATTCGAGGGAGCACAGGTTAACTGTGTCTTACTCATCCAGCGGGTTAGGATCTGTCATGGCAGGGAGCACTTGGCAGTGGTAGGGGAAGGTGTGTGGCAGGAGCGAGAAGCTGATTGGTCATATTTCAGCCACACTTAGGAGGGAGAGAATGAAGAGGAAGTGGGGCTGGGAGACCAAACATCATGGCCAACCCCCGGTAACCCATTTCCTCCGGTGAGGCGCCACTTCCTAAAGGTTCCACAGTGCTCTCAAACAGCTCAACCAGCTGGGAACCAAGTAGTAAGTCACATGAACCTTGAAGGACATCTCATGTTCAAACCTCAGCTTTCCACAGCTGACTCCCACAGGCATGTGACCAGCAGCTCTTCATGCAAAATTCATTCAAGTATAGTTAGTCCAACTTAAACATTCCTAAGCTTTCAACAGTACACAGTCTCGTATGAGATTCAAGGCACATGCTGATGTGGCAGAACACTCTTTTAATACTAGTACTTGGGAGGCAGAGGCCGGTGGATGTTTGTGAGCTTGAGCCTGACTTGGACTACTTGGTGAGTTCTAGGTCAGCCAGAGCAACGTCGTGAGACTGTGTCTCTAGAAGAGAAAGGGGAAGACTCAAGACAATCGCTTAACTATAGACCTCTGTGAAACTGAAAAGGAAATTACATAGTTCAACATAAAATGGAACAGAATTTCCATTCTGAAGGGGAGGGGTGAAAGCATAGCTTAGAAAAATTGAACCAAACAAAACCAATCAATACCCAGCAGAGCAAACTCCAAATCCTGCATTTCCTCACCTGCCCTTGTGGAGTTATAGCAGAATCATCTTCACTTGAAAGGCTTGGGTAGCCCTGCCTCTCTAGCACTCTTGCCCACAGCATGCATATCCTCTTCCATGGGCTGGCTCCACTGGGAGCCTCCAGCTTTCCTCATCAAATGTTTCATAGTTCTGGTACCTCAAACATTCTGTACTCTCCATTGAAAATGGAGACAAATGGGTAAACATGGAAAAAATGAAAAAACAGTATGCACACATTGTATTGATGTGTAATACTGAATACAAGAAATACATCCACAAATTAACAAAGAATGTAAATTTAGAGATCTCCCCTTACTGCCTTGGAGGACAGTCATTTCTCCACTGAAAACGGAGAAAAATCATCACAGCTTGTGAACTGGCCCATCAGGGACTCTGTAAACAAATTCATCGCTAGCATGTGTTGCCTGTCCTCAGGAGTTCTCTGAAACCATGGAGGAAGGCATTGTGACCTACCTCCTCTATCTCAGCCCAGTCATGCCTCTGAAACCAGTACCATGTGAACAACACTGTCAAATTCTGCTGCCATCATAGCACAAATACTGGACCCCTGGGACAAAAAATGCAACAGCTTCTGTTGGATGACTCAAATCACACTGTATCTACACATTCAGGAAGAACAGAATGGACAGGACGTGGGAATGGGTTACAACACCTCTAGAAACACTCCACTAACCTCCTGAAGGTTCTACAGCCTGGGGACCAAGTATTAAAACACATGAATCCATGGGGAGCATTTCACATTCAAACTACAATAAGATGTAAGGAAATGTGACTTAGTTAACTGCTAATTCCTCACATCAATTAAGTGTGTCTATATTATTACCTGAGTTTAGCATGGATTGTATTAGTTTCTATTGATTTGTTATATGCCTTAGTATTGATTTAAGTGAGTGTAAGCCCTGTGGTTAATTTAATAGAGAAAAATGTATAATTATATATGCAAATTGCTGTGGTTTTAAGTTTCATTAATATTGTTCCAATCTAAGAATTTTTAAATTGCTTTTTTAATTGCTAATTTGTTTTGTATAGTTGCTGTTTCTAGCTCTAAAGTGGAATAGTAAAAGATATCTATATGAGTTATTAGAGAAAAATTAATTTAACTTTAGGAAAAAGTAGATTTAGAACTTTCTTATTGTTAATTTTGCTAAGTCCAGCAATAAACTGATAACTAACTTAAAAGAGGAAACTATGGTAAGTTTTAAAAAAAATACACATTTATTGCTTAATATGATCATGTTGCCATAATAATTTATTTCATAGTATAATATAGGAAAACTGATGTAAGAGGAAATTCACTTTTGAAAAGGTGAAAACTTTAAAAAGCCCAACATTAAATTGCTTAGTTATTTGGACTAAGGTTTAATTTTATTAACATTATAGTATATAATCAAAAATTTAAATTCTTTTCAAAATATGACATTATACTCATAAAACTCAATTTGAAACATTGAACACTATTAGCACAAATTCAGAAAGGATTTTTGAAACTCTGTCTTTCATCTGAAAACACAGTCTTTCTAAGAATGGACAATATTTACCAGGGCCTTCATTTGTTTGTACATTTAAACTCTTAGATTCCAATTGTTCAGAAGAGCCAAAGCTAATTTCTGTTTTTCATGTGGCTTTTTCTTAGCTTTTTGTAAACACTGACCTTATATCTATGTATATTACTGACTTTCCATGGTGATCTCGTTCTCTGGTCTCTTCCAAGAATAGATTTGTTTTACCTGTGGGATTCCTGTGTTCATGGATGAATGCTAAGTCCTTATTATATTCTAAATATTCACATATTTTCCCCACATATTACCTGTCATCTTTTCTTCTTGAGTTACTGTTCTCAAAAATGCAGCAAAAGAAATGGGCACCATGACATCCTTTGTAACAAATATCAGATGATTGAATAAAAATGAGTAACTGTGCATGTCCTAACTCTGGACTTAGAGGAAAATAAAAGGCATTCCTTACTGGAAACTTTCTGTATTATCTATTTATTAAATCACATATGTATTCTGGATGGTTGCTATGCTTCAACATGTATTTCATATATACATACCACACAGCAAAAAAAGCTTAGTGAGAAAAAAGATACCAAAGGTTTCCATGGGTTTATAGACAAAGGTACTCCAGGACTGATTTACACATACATTATTCTGAACTATTTAAACCATCCACAGTATTCATAATATGCTGTAATAGATGGTGTCTAGCTCATTATTGAAAATCTACATTTAAATGTTAATTTAGAAATATCTTTTCTACACGCTGTGTGAAATAGTTTAATTTAGATGTTTCATTTCTAAAATGGGATACAATCAATGCACCCCTGCCACCCAGAATCCCCATGGTGAAAGGAATTTTATGCATGATGTATTAAGTTAGAAAATGCTCTATAATATGCAAATAATTACTTACTTTTGCAATGTAAACTCATTAAGAACACTTAATGGAAAATTTAAACATAGTCATCCTTTCAGTAACTCTTGGGTCTAGAAGTTTGCATATAAAAGTTTGTTAAGGAGTTGTCTAGGATTTCAAACATGCTTACCATGGAACATAATCTTTTTCCTGCTTTTATGCTGGAAATACTTTGCAGCTATCAGATGAACACACACTGAGCAAGTATACTGGGAGAGAACACTACTTTTGTTTTTCATGGCAACTGTTAACACTGGTACAGTCTGAAACATATTGATACTCTCAGCTATTTCCTGTAGAATGAAAACTTGAAAAGTATCCATGTTATTGGTAATAATTTACAATTAGGTTTGGTATATTTAGAAAGCTATCCAAAGCACTATTCAGAGTCAGAATATTAGTGTGATCATAGAAGTGAAGTTTTATAACCAAGGATGGTTCCATGATGCAAGCAAACCCTGGCCTCTGCTTTCAGTGCTGCATATTAAGGTCCTAACCACATGGACACACAAACTTTCCCTTCCAGTTGCTTCCTGTCATTCAAGCAGCTTATATCCTTTGGAAATACTCTCAAAGTCCTTTCTACTACTTAGTTACCTTCCCTTACATATCATCTCAACTTTTCTCCTAATATGAATTACAGAATTGTAGTTACAAGTTTTCCTGTGTCTCACCCGGCTGGTGGTTGGGACAAATCTCTCACTCACAGTCCTGTATCCTTTTATAAAATAATCACACAGGGGCTTAATATTATTTATAACTGCTTGGCCATTAGCTCAGGCTTATTACTGACTAGCTCTTACACTTAAATTCACCCATCATCCTTATCTATGTTTAGCCATGTGGCATGGTACCTTTTTTCAGTTCTGCCTTGACATCTTGCTTCCTCTGTGTCTGGCTGACAACTCTTGATTCAGCCTTCCTCTTCTCAGAATTCTTCTCGTCTGCTCATCCTGCCTGTACTTCCTGCCTGGCTACTGGCCAGTCAGTGTTTTATTTATCAGCCAATTAGAGCAACACATATTCACAGCATATAGAAGGATATCCCATAGCAGTTTACCTTTTCTGTCTAATCAAAAAGGAAGGTTTCAACTTTAACATAGTAAAATTACATATAACAAAACAGTTATCAAGCAAGAATTACAGTTATAATGATGGGGGAATGTCTTTATGTAGTCTGTGAAAATATGTTGCTCTGATTGGTTGATAAATAAAGCTGTTTGGCCAAAGGTGAGGCAGAATAGGATTAGGCTGGACATTCTAACTAGAGAGGAGGAAGGAAAAAGGCAGAAGACAGAGGACGCTGCCAGCCGCTGCCATAAGCAAGATGTAAAGATACTGGTAAGCCACGAGCCACGTGGTAAAGTATAGATTTATAGAAATGGTTTAATATAAGATGTAAGATCTAGCATGCGAGAAGCCTGAGCCAATAGGTCATATAGTTCATAATTGATATAAGCCTCTGTGTGTTCATTTGTGTCTGAGTGGCTACAGGACCACAAGGACATGGGGGTAGGGTAGGGACAGGAAAACTTTCAGCTACAATAATATCTAGTCTATTTGTATTTGGCAAATTCAAAGAAAATATTCTATTTACCCTATATTTGTGAGTCTAAATTTCTAACTTATATTTTGTCATAACCAAGGAAAATTATAACTGTCTAGCTTCAGCTACATCAAAGACCTCAGAAGGATCCTAAGTAAGCAAGAAGTGCATTGTAAGCAACTTCAAAATTCTGGAAATGATAGAGACAGCTGGCTACCTGGACAGTTACCCAAAGCTCCCCTGCAATGTTGGGGCATCCTTCTTCAGCCTATAGGCTTAGAGTCTCTCAGTTACTTCTCTCTGTGTCCTATAGAATGTTTGGAAGTTTTTTTCTTCAAAGCAGGAACCTGAAGGACCATTTCACCTTGCAAAGTTCAGTGGTTACCTTCCTATGGGTACTGCTTGTCCAGTTTATACAACATACTGTCAATCAGTTGATGCAAGGGCACTTTTTTGCCCAGTGGCTAACAGTTGCCACAAAGAAAACAAACTCTATAATGAGTTTATTCAATGTCCATCATTGTCCTTGAATTAATTGATGTTGCCAGGAGCAGATGTGTCTCACTGTCCAGAAAAGTCTAAGTTTTTAAATCATTTTAAATGCCATATTCTGTAGGTCTTTGAAGTGCTTGAAGATTACCTACCTAATTAAATTATATCTATGTATACCTAGAAAACTGAACTAACATTACTATAAGTTTGACTATCATAGAAGATTAATTATTAGCCTGTATTTCTTAATCATCCATTACAATTTAAAAGAGTTACATAAACATAATATCCTAAGAGCAGAAATATACATAAAGTATAACAAAATTAACTTTAAATTTGTAATAAACTAAAATCTACAGCAATGTAAAACATTTCTAAACAAGTTGTTGCTCTTTAAATATAGGTTCAATAATCTACCCTTTCATCCTATCATATCTATATCCTATCCCCCTTTTTTCTTTAGAAAGATATTGACTATGGCCAATAACAATTTGTAACTAATCTCTAAACAAATACAAATATCCATAATACTTTTTTTTGGAAACATGACCTTAGTGTTCCAGGCTACTTCCTGCTGATTGAGAGCACTGTATTCTTATGGGGATCCTGAGAAAATTAAGAATTATGGTCAAGTCCTGACTGGATTAGTCTGTGAGGTTGTATTCTCTGAGCTAGTGGCCTTGAAGCTGTTCTGGATATTGGATCATCTGGAAACCTCTCAGGGGGTCTTCCTTGATCAAACCATATTATCCTGGAAGCAATCCACAGGTTCTCATCTTCCGTAGAAACAAAAGTAGAACTTCTTTTCCAAAGCAATGTATCATTAGACATTAATTTTGAAATCAAGATACTTTAAAATATACATATTGATTTAACTCAGCAGTTTTTACAATCAAATGTCTCTCTGCAGTTAAAAATCCCAAAAGCAATATCATCTAGACTCTCTGTGTGATATCTGTCTTTATATTGCTTATTTTTTATATTACCTTTACTATCTCTTTATATAACTGTCTATATTCATTTTATTCATTTTCTTTTCTCTTCCAAGCCTATGTACATTTTTATACACATTGTAAACAGTTTAGAGTTTTATTTCATCTGAATCTGTCTTATCATGAATCTATAATCTTTCTCTGACCAGGAGAGATTTTAAATTGTTAAACTGTGTGGCTAGTACAAAAAGTGGCAGCCTTGGCTGCTGACTCCACCCACCTCAGCTTCACAATATGGTGAAGGTATGTTTATAGCCAGCCCTGGAAGCCACGCTCTCTGCTGACTCTGGGAGGCAGTGGGTCTGTGCTTCCCTCCAGCAGCTTGTAGCCCAAAACCTTATCTTTCTTTCTTTTTTCTTTCTTTCTTTCTTTCTTTCTTTCTTTCTTTCTTTCTTTCTTTCTTTCTTTCTTTCTTTTTTTTTTTTTGTCTTTAATAGAAAAAGCTAAATCCACCATGCAGTGCACTGCATGGCTTGGAGAAACCTCTGTGTAACTTGGCGGGAATCAACCATGCTGTAGCTCAAGTCTGCACGCCAGGGTGTCTCTGTACTTTGGTGTCTCTATATCTAGGCCCACATGAGACATGAAGTAGAAAGCTGTTTTTTGGCTCCATTGTTGTGTGTTTAGAAGCCTTTTTTAAACTCTATGGAAATTTGGAGATTTGAGAGCCCCACATTGGTAAGTCAAATGTAGTTGGAAATTTTCCTGTATCCTGCCCAGTCTGCAGCCACTCAGACCCCAATGAACTAAAGAAGCTTATATTAATTATGAACTATATGGCCATGGCTCAGGCTTATTACTGACTAGCTCTTACACTTAAGTTAACCCATAATTCTTTTCTATGTTTAGCCACATGGCTTGGTACCTTTTCTCAGTTCTCCTTGACATCTTGCTTCCTCTGTCTGACTGGTAACTCCTGATTCAGCCTTCCTCTTCCCAGAATTCTCCTCATCTTCTCACCCCACCTATCAACCAATTAGAACAGCACATATTCAAAGCATAGAGAATGACATCCCACAGCACAGAATTTCATAACAGATACTTTTCATAGAATGAATGAAGGGTATTTATGTATTAATGTTGGTAATTTGTGCCTGTATTTATACACATCACTGAGCTTTTCTGTGTGATCATTTAATTTTTTTCTGATTATCTGGGGAGAAAGTTTCAAATAACTTGAGTGTGCTTTGGGGATACCAATGTATTCAGACTCAGTGAAATGGGGAAAATTGATACCATTAGTGGGATTTAGTAACCACTGCAAATAGCTATTACCATGTTACTACTGCGTGATTTAGTAACCACTACACAACATTAAATTCAGACAGATACCAAGATGAGACAGTGTGATGAAACACAGGTGACATCCTTCTCCAGAGAGGAAACATCAGTGTGCGAAGACATAGGTGCCATGCTCTTCTAAGAGTTCTGCACAATTGTGGTTGCTAATGTAAACAATT
Source organism: Peromyscus attwateri (assembly GCA_902168425.1). Lineage (NCBI taxonomy): Eukaryota > Metazoa > Chordata > Mammalia > Rodentia > Cricetidae > Peromyscus > Peromyscus attwateri. Next base: position 62,344 of record CABHPP010136197.1, on the reverse strand, counting down.
CAAAAGGGATGACCAGGGAAGACAAGGCTTGTTGTCCTGACTCCATTTGTGAACTTAAACTTTTCCTCCCAGAAGCTACAGCATTTATATGTGAAAGTCTAATTGAAAATTTGTACTGATAAGCAGGACTACTAGTTAATTTCAAAGTAAGTTCATAATTTGATTGAAATAATAAATTTTAAGCACATAATTTACTCAATAAGTTGTTTTTGAGTTTATTAATTTGGTACCTTCAAGGTATTTTTTTTTTAATTTAAGTTTTAAAATATTTTTGAGAATTTCATATATGAATACTGGATCTGTTTTATTTCAAGTCCCTCCTATCTCTCTCTAAATCCCATGTGTCTGTGCAGCTCCTCAAAATATTGATTATTATTGTTGTTGTTGTTATATATATTCTGCTGAGTCTATTGAGTGCCATCCATGTGTATATGTATTGAAGGCTGTCCTCTTGGGATGAATATAACCTATCAGGAGCATCACCCATGGGGAAGTTTTATTTTCCCTCTGTCATCAGCCATAAATTCCTGTTCATCTAGGATTTAGGCCTTGTGAGATTTCCCCAACAAGCATTGATATGTAAACTAGTATTGTCATTTTGTTGGTCTTGTTTAGGGGACCATATTCCTAAGATTTCATGGTGTAGCTTCCCTATCACACACAGAAGAAAGCAACTCACAGTTGATGTTGTAGCCTTGTCTTCTGGCTCTTACAATCTTCTCTCTTTCAAAATATTTCCTGAGTTTTAGTGTAAGAATTGTGTTGTAGATATAAAAATCTTAGATGACCAGATTGTTATTGTATTGTTGTATTGTTATTCCAGTCAACTACCTGGGGCTGGTGATATCATAGACCCTAGAGGAGTATTTCTGCCTGGGGGAGGGGGACAGGGGGCAACCTCCAGCAGCACAGGGCTCAAAGGGAATCTATGGAGTCAGCACATTCTTTTACTTTTTTTTATATGAGGTGGTAGGGGAAAAGACAATCACAAACTCTCTTGATGGTTTCCTTCAGACCTTTTCTTTATTTTTCTTTTACATTCTCTATTCTTTATTTTCCTTGTGATTTCCTTGTGTCATTCTTGATTCTTTCCTTCTAACTCTCATTCTTTATGTTTTTCTTCTAACTCTCATTCTTGATGTGTTCCTTTTAATTCTCTCATTCTTGACGTCTTCCTTCCAGCTCATTTTAACTCTATCTTTATTTTTCCCTTATAGCTTATTTACTCCAGCAAAATCTTTCAGGCAATATAAAAATTACAGTGTAGATATATTCTGTTTTTCAAGTGAATGATTATAATTACTACAGATTAAAAAAAAGACATCATGTTTTCCATATACCTTACATGATTAAACATTTTACTTATCACAGGTGAAAAACAAATTATCTCAAGAACTCACATACCTTCATACCCAAGCAACTTGTTATAGATTAACAGAGTGTAAGTAAGCTATTCTTTTACTGGCAGGCTGCATTTTGCAATTACAAAGAAAGGACCAACTTTATTATTTATCTTGAAAGGTAATCTTATAAGGAACCACAAATCTAAACTTTTATGTATGAAAATCTTTAAATCTTTAGGGTGGGTGCCCACTCATTAATAGTTTTTTTTTTATATCAGGATACTGAGGGCAGAAATGGGTAAAAGGAATTAATCATCACCTTCAGTCATCAGCCAATTCTATTAAGAAAGTGCCTCAGCTAAAAATAATTGGGCTGCTTTGTTCTTGTTCCCTGACTTTAAAGGGTTCCTCACTCAATTTTGTGCCTTTCTAAAACTTTAGATTGTCTTCTCAGGTTTTTCACCTTAAAGTTATCATCAAAACATCTGATCTAACCTGCAGTTATTATAAAGCTTTGTTTCAGCTAATGATGCATACTGAAACCTGTGACTGCATCTTTCATCATTAAGATTAAAGAAATCAAGCCTGCCTGGCTCCTGGGACTTAATTGTTTTTCTTAATCATTAACTTGAACTATGACTATGCTCCTTAGGCGAAATTCATTGACCCTAGCTGTGTAACATTTCCTTGTATATATTTTTATTCATCAAAACTCTGTATAGACTAACATTATTATTATCAATCAGACAGTAAAGATTAGGAAGGAATCTTCTTCATAGTAATCCTCAGGTAAGAATGCCCAATAGGATGGGATGTTTCCTCGAGATAAACACACTACATTTCAGGCAGTGGGGATCTCCCAACACCCAGTCACACCATGCCAGATACCAGAGGGAGAGAGCAGTGGCAACACATGGAAGGGCACAGCAGAAGCAAAAGACATTCTGGAGTCTGTGGTCGCAGGGCCTTGTCTATCTGGGATTTACCATCAGGGATTTCCCTCCTGGTGGGCTAACACCCTGAACTTCAACTGCCACCTGATGCTCCTCTGACATGTCTGCCAGTATCTCCTCCCTTTTTATTTATTAAATGAAGTCTGTGAATCTCTCTTTGGGCAGAGCATAGTGTAGATCCTATCAGTCTGAAGATGACTCTTCTGTAGCAGATACTTGTAGCCTAGAGTGACTAATGGCACTAATCTGAGAATTAAGAGCATCCGTATTGATAGCAAGCTGAGATTATTCCAAATACCTTGTAGGTGCAGCTGTACAGGACATCTCTGATCTACTGTAAGGCAGAGGAGTAACATAAATCAATTATAGTTAGCATGACACTATTTGGTTAAGTGTGACTTAATATTTTGGATGTGACTACTACAGTCATTTTCCTAAACAAGTATAATTTCTAATGTCATTCTAAATACTTATACCTGTAGGTAAGTGTTCTCTCACCCTTCTCACAAAGAAACTTCTTTTTGCAACATATAGAGACCATTCCTGAGACCCAGTCTAAATGCAGAAAATAAAACTTTAAAAAATCCCAGTTATAAAGAGTTTCTTCAGATTGCCCCACGTGCCTCAGCCAGATGGGATGATGCTCATTCAGGTATATCTACTAATGACAGTTGTGTTATTGACCAGCTTCTCTCCCATGCAGCCCTGACGCAGCTATCCTAATTTTCGGTTTTCAGACTTCTAGCTTTTGTATTATGTATATAACCTATTTTGTGCAGTATTTGTCTTTCTATATGTGGCATACTAGAGCTTAAGTATTTTCTTTCAGGAAAACAGTAATTGCATTTAAATAGTGATAGCTGTGTCAATCTCACTGAGGTTTATTTTAAAGCAGCCTTTGCATCAGATCATCATCTTTTACATCTTGCAATACTTTTACTTGTCAGATAAACTTTAAAAGTGGTGACAAACTGAATAATAAATAATCAAACAAATTTATAACAAAACAAAACAAACAAAAAAGAAGGGAGAAAGAGAGAGAGGAAAGAAAGTAAGGAAGAATGAAAGAAAGAAAGAAAGAAAGGAAGGAAGGAAGGAAGGAAGAAAGAAAGAAAGAAAGAAAGAAAGAAAGAAAGAAAGAAAGAAAGAAAGAAAGAAAGATTGAAAATCTAATGCATTTGCTTCAGGACTCAGCTTTTTACCAACACATTTCCAACCCTTTACTTGCATACCATAGAAATCATACTACCAATGCACAGTCCAGAAGATTGGATTTTTCTTTTTATTCTTAAGTTATCATTTCACTCAAAGAACCAAACTGTCAGTGTTTTCAACTCCTCCAAACCTCATTGTATAAAATATGCTCTATATACACATGGAAAAGAGAACAGGTACCTTCTCTACCTGGTTTTCACCACAACATACATTCTGCTGCAAACATAAGATGCCAAAAATATTGAGGTTCTGCCACTCAACCTATCCCAAGTGTCTACTCAAAGAGTGGATACCATACATGCAGTGCAAAATAAATATTCACCCCATCACTACTGTTGCCCTTTCTACTCAGGGAAGAGATTCTAGACTCCATAGCTGTAAAGATACCTCCACACTTAGTACTTTGTGTTGAACAATAAAATTATTATAGAGAATGATGAAGAAGAACCCAGTAGCTCCAAGATAGATATATAACAAGTCAGGCATTGGCATGTGAGGGATGTGTTTATTTAAGAGGCTGCACTCACACCTTGATAACAAGAGTGTGAGGGACTTAGTTAAAACCTCTGACTGAGCAAGAAGCAGTTACTAGAGTGCCTTCTAGGAAACCAAGATTCCTGTCCATTGTAAGGCTTTGGCATGCTCAAGACTGTACTTTTGTTCTGTGACAGCATAGCTAAGCAACTATAAACTAAATCAAAAAATAAAATTCTCAATCAAAATGAAAGGACTAATGTGTAACCACTGACCAACAAATACATGGCTTGGATGGACCCAGGAGTAACTTTAGAGTGGCCTGACCCGCGGGAAACACAGGATAAACACCACAGTAGGAATATTAGATACTGTGCTTTGGGAGAATAATTTTGTGGCATTGTAGACAAGCCATCAAATGCAAGGACATCCTTTCCTTTCTACCTTAGTGTAGTGGAAGCTTAAGTCCATTATACAAGTAAAGATAGAATTCTAAATCTTAAGAACAACATCATCCCTTATCTGAAATTGCATGTGAAAATCCTAGAGAATCTGTCAAAATCCTGTTAGAACTTATAGAAGACTTCAGAATGTATGAAGGATCCCAAATCAGCAAATAAAAGCAATCCCATTTCCATATACTAGAAAGGGATGTCTGGCAAATAAAACTAAGGAAGTTGGCACATTTAAAATAAAGCAAATTTTTGTTAAATGAGAAATTTGGAAATCCATTGTATTGTATGCTGACTTAAAAACTAACTTAAAACATAAGCATTTTGTCAAATAAACAAATGAAAAACATGACAGATTTGTACAGTTGAGACAACAAAGCACTGATGAATGAAATTAGAGAAGGGACAAGCAAAAATGAACTCCCTGGTTCATGGGTTGGAGCATTTATTTTGGTAAATGGCAAGATACACATACAAGTACAATTGCCATCAAAATTTCAATTGGTTTTTATAGGGAAATTGGCAAGCAGTTTATAAAATTCCTATGAGTTAGCAAAGTGAGATTCTGCTTCAAAGATCATTCAAGTTGTTGGGAAAAAATTGTGATGTTAGGATTGAGGTGACATTTCCTAGCAGTTGTATGTCAGTTGACAGTCACTCTGCATATCTGGGGACCTTTTTTGTATCCTTATGTAAAGCCCAGCACATTTCAGAATAAATAATAGAATGTAGAATATTTTATTTTATTTTCTCCTCTGCATTTCTCTTTCACATTTTAGGTTTTCTACGACTGCATTAGTCCACCAGAAACTCTAGGATATTCTCTCTATTTTAAAGTTTGATGAGCAGCCAGCTTCCCTCTATACAACCCCTCGCCAGCTCTGCACTTTGCATGGTATTTGGTTACTGAACCCAAGGCGAAGAGTTGTCAGAGAATGTGTTTTAATATCCTTCCTGTTATGCTATACTTTAACAGGCTGAAGCAAACAAGTGTCTACACTGCAACAGGCTTAAAAATGATGGGTTACAAAAAATTAATTGAAACAATACAGTCACTAAACTATTCGTTTATTTTCTGGAAGAATGAAATTTCCATATATTTCAAGATTGCTTTCATCTACAGTAAATGTATTACTTAATATGTAAGATCCTATTGAATACAGGTTAACATCCCTTATTTTTTTTCTGTCTAACTTTGATAAGTAATTGCCTCAGAATTTTAAAAAAATAGCCCATTGTTGACTTTTTAATTATATCTGACACATAAGTTTGGGTTTACTCACTTAAATAAGACACAAGGGCAAGGCCAATGTTGTGCATGCTGTCACAGCTCAGGTCATGTTTATTTGGGGGAAAGAAGCCTACAGAAGGCAAGACTCACATAGATCATTCCCCATCCTTGGAGAGTTAGCACATTTCTTGCTAGATCTTAGAGGTGTACCTACAAGCCCTGTGGTATATGTATATTAAAATTATAAATATATTAGGAGTATATAATATATATTTAATACTTACACAAAAGAAGATAATCTATGGAAGAAGACAAATAAACCTAATGTGAGCAGATATAAAAGAGTGAAGGGATAGTATAGATGGACAGAATGTTGGTTCTGTTCCGACTGGCGGCTATTACGCTGGATATCACTGTTTCTTTTCACTCTATACTACAATTTCACTTAATCTGCTATTAATATAATTTGCCCCCTTCGCCTAAGAAAGCTAAAATTCAAAGCAACAAAGATAACCCGCCCCCAAACCAAGCAATCTAAAATTTGTTACCCTATAGCAAAATACATAACAGGCCTTAAGAAGTTAGTTAATTTTTAATTTTATTTTTTTATTGACCTCACTACATAGGAATGCTAGCAGCAAGTAGTAGCTGTACATTTAAAAGGTAGATGCTTTGTATGATAAATAAAACATAGTGTGGTAATATTTGTCAATGGAAATTGAAATTTTTAAGGTGTTTTTGTCTTAAATTGTCTCAGGAACTAGAAATAATGGGGCAGAGATGGACAGGATTCAAAGTTCTGACTTTTTACCAGCAGGGATTAATCAGGGCAGCAATTTCCCCACAACTGTTAAACTCTGTTAACTCTGCAATCAAATCCAAAATTGTAAGGAACATATTTTGTTTTCATTCTTGCCAGACCAATACTTAGTAGTTGTGTTACTTTTCTAATGTGGCTGTTTATTAATTTATGGGCTTAGATGAATTTATATGGCTTACGTTTTATCACTACTATATACCTTTGTGTTAAAATTATGATAGTATGGATGCATTCAAATTTTGCTCAAGCTCACATGAAACATATAATATTTACATTTCTAAGGTAAAACATTAAGTAATAATCCATTTTTATAAAGTTTTAATGCCCAACTAGGTAACTTTCACTAAGAATGAAGAATAACTATATTAAAAACATATGCAATAATAAAAGTTGTTTCCATTAAACCTAAACATAAAATATTGGAAAAGTTCTACAGATGCCACATTACTTCCTGTGTTTTTACCTCCATTGTATTTTTATCAATTAAGGAAAACCCACCAAAACCTTAATTCACTAAATGCTTAAACCAGTATGTAAATGGAAAAGGACTGACTTCTGGCTTCTTTCTTTAATGTCAAGGTTTCTAAAGTGTGGCCTCCCTATATTCAAGCATCCCTGTTACTTTTGTGCCATGCCAATATAGCTTTGTAAGTATATTTTTTGTATGACAGACTATAAACATAAACCCCAATATTTAAACTGGATGTGAAATTTTAACATATATTTTTTGGAAAGTAATTTTCATGGTTATTTTATTTGAAGCTTGGACAATACAGTTCTCATTTTTCTGATTTTCATAGTATATCAGGTTCATTGAACCTCATTAGAGGTTATCCCAAGGACTAATGCCACAGGAATATGTCCTGAGTAAATTATTGAGTTATATACATTGTATTTCAATATATTCACAATCTGTCTGAATTTTTAAAGAACAGCATAGTTTGTAGTTAATCACATTGTTAATGCAGTTAGCGTAGTAGTACAATTGAAGGAATGAAGTATACGGAAGTTTTCAAACACACCACAGTGTATAAAACCATAAGGTAATTTATAAAACATATTTATCAATTATTTTTAATTCCACTGATTTAAAGGGACTTTGAAACTGGAATGGATAGAGTAAGGAAAATTTTGACCACCCAGTTCACTGTAGCTGGATGTGCAGTTTCTTATGCACTAAAACTGCTTCAAACATTGAGTGTGTCACTGCAGTGGTTCTTTGAAAAGATAAAATTTTGCAATAGTTAAGTCATCAAAATGTGGAGTATACTGCTTATAAAACCTGAAGATGCCATCAGACTTACTGGGCAGCAATTGTTCCTGTAAATGTTATGTCCTTTGATTGAATTGCTTTTTTTTTATTTTAATAAAAGGCAATATATTAATGTCATTGGCATTAAAATATACATAAGTTTAATTTCAATACAGTCCTATATTTAATGTTTTTTTTTGTGAAAGACCAAATGCATATTTATAACTAAACTGTTTGTGTCAGTATTATTTCTAGACAAAAGAGGTAGTCAAGGTATGAGGACTGTGTTATATAAAATATAATTAGAGACAGAAAACTAGTGTTAGATTAAAAGTATAGATTGATACACAAATATTTTAAAAAGTGCAATTTTAAAATTTGTATCTTCTGCAAGCATAATGGGTTCCAGGTACCAATCCCTACGCAGGAATGTATAATTTTCTCTTTGGATCTAATCTACTTTATCTAGCTATAACTCATCCTTTTATAAGTAGCTGTTTTGTTTTTCAAGAAACATTTGATTATGGTAAATAAGATAGGTTAAGAGGTTTCCTTTACTGTGAACAACAAACTGGGATGCACTGTCAGGTGGGGGCAGGAAAGGCAGAATTTAACTGGAGAAGTTTCATGCTTCTTTCTTGTGGAACAGGCTACCTAGTCACTCATGCCAGTAGTGTGGAATCCAGCCTCAGTCTGCTGTTCTCGATTGTTACTTCTGCTGTAACCTGCTGTCTCCTTGGTGGCGGTCCACTTTGTGGGAACTCACTATTTCCACAGAGGGCACTTACACACATCCATAGTATAAATGGTTGCCAGAGTCCACATAACAGCCAGGTCCAGCACCTCCACAGAGCACACTGCTATAGGTTCACTTGTCTGCTGGGAGACAGGGTTACTGAGGGGTCATGAGACAGGAATGAGAACCCAAAGTTAGAACACTGCAAACATTTGTGGTCCTTAGTCCTTCACCACCATCAGTTTACACTTCCAGTCTCCATATTTGCCTGTCATAAAGAGCAGTCCACAGTTCTACAGACAGTGTCATTTCATACCAAATCTACGCCATTCTGAAGCGAGATAATTGATTATTTTTTCATGTCATTAATGTTAATTTTTATGGTTGAAAAATTGGCAGAGTTTGTTCACTCTGATCTCATCACGGATACCCTCTTTATATTCCTTGAATTTATTTATACTTGTTGTTTTGATATCATTGTCTTATGTATCAGCTAAATTACTTTTATCAAGGAACATTATGATGGAAATTATTATTTCTAGAGTTCCATGTCAGGTTCTGTGGAGTCAACAAAATGCTATTCTAAAGACTTCCAGGCTACACACTGAAGTAGGAAATATAATTCCACTTACTTTGTATCAGGCCAGGGGTGAACCCAACACCAGTTACCATGAGGAGAACACCAAGTCCTACTCTCCCTCAAGGGAAAGAGAGCAGTGGGTTCTGAGGTCAGTAGCCTGGCTTTTCAGAAGATTGCTAAAGGGGTTGAAAGACAAAATGTGTAAGAAACATATTCAGTTCAACAGCAAATAATTATACAAAATAATCTGATTCATAATAGACAAAGTATATGCTTATATCTAAGCCATATAAATGTGGATGGGGAGAGGTGGTTATTAAATTTTTAATCTCAAAAGAAATACAAGTCAATGCTGTTACAGTGAATTACCTCACGTGTGTTAGAATGGCCACTACAAACAACATACAACATACAGAGAGGGAGGGAGGGAGGGAGGGAGGGAGGGAGGGAGGGAGGGAGAGAGAGAGAGAGAGAGAGAGAGAGAGAGAGAGAGAATAATGTGTTTCATCAGATTTGTGGAATTTGAAATCTTTGTTCTTATTGGCAGGATGGTAAAATGCTCCCACTCTTTTGGAAGGACAATGGAATTGTTTTAGAACCTTGAAAGTGGAACTACCCTGTAATTTATTCATAATAGTTAAAATATGGATCTTGAAGCAATATTTATATGCCCATGTTCATTGTAACATTATTCATAATAAACAAGAAGTAAAAACACTGTAAATATTCATCAACTATGAACAGATATTGCAGCCCACACACTTGAGATAATATTCGCCACAGAAACAAGGAAATACAGTTCTCTGAAACAACCTGCGTGAACCTTGAAGAGGTGCTGCTAAATGATTAAGTCCCACTGCACATAGACAAGTGTTCTTGGTTCTACTTAGCATATGAAGCCAGGGAGGAAGATGATGGAGAAGTTGGAAGTTGCTGTTCAGTAGATATACAGTTTCAATTACCCTAGGTGAAGCTTTAGACACATGCTAGTACAGCACTGAGTGTATGCGTAACATCATGGCACTAAACATATTCAAATATGTGTCCTCTAACACAATGAAACCATCTCTCTTATTCTTACATGGTAAATGTACATATTTTGAGATCTTTAATGCATAAGCCATGTTGTATAGATTTAAGATTTCTGGTTTTCCCCTTACACGAAAATAATGTGACTTTGATATTACATGAATTATGTAATTCTATTAACTACTTTGAGAATGAAAATACAGCTGAAACTGTATCTGAGCCTGAAGTTCAGTGTTACTGTTCACAGAAGGAAATAGAATGATATTAGAACTTTGATCCTTACTCCAGAGTGACTTCTCAACCTGCTCCCAAGTGGAAAATTCAAATTTTCCCTCTACCAAAACGCATAAGTCAGAAAAAAAATTAAGTAGCTTCCTCTTCTTGAGGGATGTAGCAGAGCAGAGGGTCAGAGTTTGGGGTAGTTATCCTTTTGTCCTCTACCCAAGGAGTCCACAGAGTAATATTTGAGAATTGCTGCTGGAGATACAAGCTCAACAGTGATAAAAATAATTGCTGTCAAGCATTGAGAATTTACTCTGGGCCAAGATAGGACTAAGCAGTTTTCTTCTCTTGAGTAAATTAATCCTCCCAGTGGATTCTGGGGGAGAGATTATTAATTTTGTCATGACAAAAATGCAAAACATAATTGATAATTAATTAGCTAAAGGTCACTTATTCTGTGAGTGGCAGGACCTCAAATTGTCATTAAATACCCTCCCTGAGTATAGAAGCAGTGATTTCCATCACCCTCCTGACTGCAAGAGACTTCACCTGGTAAATAAGGCTCTCTGAGGGATGTGTTTTGCTGACCAGTGTTTTCTTTGCAGATATTATCAGATAGATGGGAAATCTGCTAAGTTTTCTCTGTGCTCTTGGAAACGTAACATTTCATTTAACAAAGTATGTACTGTCTCTCACACTGTAGGGGGCTTATTTAAAAGATAAGCATATTTTTAAAGACTTACTTCTATTTGTATGTGTCTGTTTGGGTGTTTGTCACGTGTGTATATACCCATGTGGGCAAGAAGAGTGTGTCAGATCCCTGGAAGCTAGAGCTATATTTGGTTGTAAGCTATCTGACATGATTGTTGCAAACTAAACTCAGATCATCTGTGAGAGCAACAAGCATTTTTAACTGCCGGGCCAATTCCCCAGCCCCAGCCAGTAGTTTGACGTTAATTTACACGTCAGTTTCCATGTATTTTCAAACTCCCCTTTCTCTGTTCCATATTAAAACCAAACTATGTCAATGTAAAATTCTGATTGCTAAGGCCTTGTTAGCTTTAGTTCTGAGAGATTTGTGTATTATATCCCTGTCTTTGAGGTCACATGCTCTCATTTATGAAATAAGAAAGAAGTTGATCAAGTGAATTAAAATTGTCACAGATAATCTTTACAATTAAAAGCAGGGAGCTGTGTATGTAGCTCAGTGATTGACTAATGCGTAGCATGCACAAGACACTAGGTTCAATTTCTAGTCTCACAATAAACAAACAAACAAACAAACAAAGAAACAGGAACAATGGCATAAATGCTTGGTAAGTGCCCTTTGTGATCATTTGATCTCTTCTAACCTTTTTAATTGTTTTTTTTTATGAGTAAGGAGTAAATAGCAAAAAACAAATGTGTTTTGTATAAAAAATATAATAAAACATAATCCATAATATCCTGATAAGCATTGAATCCCCATTGGTACTAACATAGACAAGGGAAATGCAGGAGCCCTCAGGCAAAATGGTATACATGTGTGATGGTCAGTAGCATCTCCTATTGGCGATATTATTCTATTCTCTTGTAGCAATATGAATTGCAGGAAAGTCTGCTTTTGAGGAGAAATATAGACAATGAGAGAAAAATCAAATGGAAAAATATGTTGAGGATGAGTCTAGATGTGAGGGGTCAAGCAGCTAAGAATGGTTTCTAGGAATAGAAAATTAAAAAGGTTTACATTGGTCCAATTCATCCAACTCATGAAATTCTCCCCTGAAATAACCAAATATGTGCATGGATATTGATTTTAAGATGCCCTGAAGATAATCCATAACTCATTGGCTACAAATTACAATAGAGTAAAATACTCTAGTTTTAAGGGTACATTATACTGGCCAGCTCACTCCAGGACAAACAAGCTCCCCAGCTCAGAGTTCTTATTCTTAATCATGTATCTATCAACACCTCCATTACAAGCAGCTACTTATTCAGCAATTCCAAACTTAAGGCATGGACATCTTGGAAAAATCATAATTTTTCTGACCACAGACCATGCCCTGTCTTTGGAAACGTGGAATTTTGGGGTCTTCAGAGTGATTTTTATCTGCATGTGTTTTTCTCCTTAATTATTTTGCTTCAAATTATTATTTATGGTTTCCTGCTTCTAAGTGTGTAGGAAAACTGTGTGATGGTAGAATGAATACATTTTTGTAATAGTTTCTATGTGGTATAAGTACACCTTAAAAATTACACAAAAGCATGAGATATATATTTTTCTTGGTTATATTTCAAAATGTGGTGAATATACAGTCTGTAGCTGGAAGTTTTCCTGTGTCCTGCCTAGCCTTACATGGTCCAGACAAATCTCTCTTACTCACAGTCTTGCAGCTGCTTACAAAATAGTCATTCGGAGGCTTAATATTACTTGTAAATTATATGGCCTATGGCTCAGGCTTCTTACTAGCTAGCTCTTATAACTTAAATTAATCCATTTCTATTAATCTATGTTTTGCCACATGTTCTGTGGTATTACCTGTGTGTCATTACATGCTGCACCCTGGATGGTGTCTTCTCTGCCTCTACCTTTCTTCTTCGTCTCTGCCTTTCTTCTTCCTGTCCCTCTCCTGGATTTCCTGCCTGCCTCTAAGCTGCCTTGCCATAGGCCAAACAAATTTATTTATCAACCATTCAGAGCAACATATATTCACAGCATACAGAAAGACATCCCACAGCAACAGTCCACATTAAATATTTGAACAAAAGAGTTGTAACACTAATATAGGTAGGTAAAGTTAATTCACTTCCTTTCTATTAAATGCTGGGAGTTAAAGACTTGGCACAATGTATATGCCCCCTTGTAGGAAAGTTGACTTTGATTTATCACAGACACTTCTTTATAAAAGTAAGCTATCTGATGAGGTCCTTCTGAAGCAAAGGGAAACTTCAGGTGGGAAATAGTTCCCCCATATGGAAATATGGTTAACTTATGGAAATCAGTTAGAGGACTTTAAGCTACAGAGTCTCTCTGAGATGAAGAGGTCATGCTGTCCTGGACTCAAGTCACAGACTGTAGAAGAGTGATGACTTAAATATTTAACCCATTATTGAAAGCTGATGGTGTTTGGGTTTCTAAATTAGTACCTGTTTTGGTAAAATTGTCTGATTTGGGGGTGGTTAATTTTGCACAACAGAAGGTAAATTTAAAAGTAATTTTATTTATATTTCAAGAGAATTGACAGGAGGCAAAGTAGTTTATGGAAAACACAGGGAAGACCTCATTCTATTTATATTCTGGTTCAAAATCACATTCTCCACATGAAAAGTTATTTTAAAAATTCCTCTGAAAGCATTCTGCTCATGCTTTTAATGAGTCGATCCATTAACATCCCAGTGCTCTTTGCTAAGCTTTTATTTTCCTCTAGACACATTTAGCATGATGCTTGGTCAGTCATGCTTTATACTCCGTTACTTTTCTTGTCTCTGATAGTAATCAATTTTGGGCACTGGAAGTCTGAGAAAGTCCAATGAAAGCCCACTGAATTTGTTGGATCAACTCTATTAACAGTCTGAACACAAACACACACACACACACACACACACACACACACACACACACACACACAAATTCTCATGCACACATATTTTCAAGGCAATATAAATACATTCGTAACAAGCTGGCACTCCATAACTCTTCTATCCACACAAGCTTTGCTGGCAAAGTACCAATGTAAATTGTTTTCACGCTAACCTTCATATATTTGTTGTGATTCCAGAGCTGTTTTAATGGAATGAATATGTAAAGAAGAATTTTATGTATATTAAGGATACTGAAGTATTCTCTAAGAAGTACCTTTCCAGCCTTTCAAATCTTACATGAAGAGAAACAAAATGAAGGTGTTTACACCTGCCATCAATCTGTTCCTATATTTATGCATGCAAATGTATGCTTCCTTCTTTAAATTCTCAGGTGCAAGTTTTAGCGTTTTCATTATTTCTTGACAGTATCACAGGATACAAATGCAATAATTAATCATCATTCTCTATGGCTGATGCTTTGAAATAATAAGTAATAAATATATTGTTATTTAAAATACTTATATTGTCTCAAGTATATTCTAAATAATTTACTTTATTGGTTCTGTGTTTCTCATTTTGGTCATGAAAAAATAGAGGTTTCACCTTGTTATATAAAAGACCTGTTCCCACAGAATCATTAAGTAACAGGACCAAGATTCAAAACTAAATACTTATGTGTGAAATGTCTAAATTCTTTCTGCTATGCATAATGTGACCCAATAAATGGATATAATTTGCTGGAGATGAGTTGCATAACTTACTATTGTCAGTATTATTGAATATCTCATTTTACTTAGCTCAATACTGAGTCATTTGTGTGATGGTAGCTAATTCTTTGAGATATCACTCACTTGTTCCAGACCCTGAATTCGGCTAGTAGACATAAATCTGACCTATGTCAGTCTGAGTACAACTCTCCTTCTTACATTAGACCCTAGATAGGCAGGTAGTCTAGATTTTATTTAGCTTACGTAAAATGCATAGGACAAGAAATGATTTGAATTTTAAGGGTTAATCAGATTTTGCTATTTCTGTCAATATATAATGGTGTGTCTAGGGATGGGACATGTGGTAAACACTTTTATTGTTTATATAAAATGTCTACACATAACCTCATAGGATATTTTAGTTCACCTTGATTTTGCCTTTGGCTCTCATGAGGTTAGGTATAGAATTTTCTGCTGGTGGCATCACGATGGCACTCACAATATTGTGGATTTTGAAGCATTTCTGACTGAGGATGTTTAAGCTGTTAAATTTCTTCCTGTGATCTTGGCTCATCAATTGCTTCCTGTAGTTAAAAGAAAGGAGAGTTGCTGTCTTCGTTAAACACATTTTAAAGTAAAAATAAATATTATGGGCATTTATAACGTCCCACACAACCTAAGTCAGAAGCTCATTTTTTAGTTAAAGGGGGGGACCTGTAAGGCCTTGGCCCAGAGTTTTGGGTAACTGTTGCCTTGCTTGCTGACCTTGACCTTGATATCCTCCCTATGCTAATTCCCTGCCAGGTTCCACCCTCCTGAATGCTTAAGGGAAGATCCTTGTCTGTTTATCCTGCATAATGGGTGTTAACAGTTTAGATGCAAGATTGTAAAACATTGGTAGCTAACTTCTGCCCTCCAGGGTTCTCCCATTGTGCTGTAAGCCTGTATTTAAGACCTCCTCCCTCCTTCAATAAACGGCATTTGACATTAAAAAAAATAAATAAATGTGGTACATATACACAATGGAATACTACTCAGCAGAGAAAAACAATGACATCATGAGGTTTGCAGGCAAATGGAGGGATCTAGAAAAAAATCATTCTGAGTGATGTAATCCAGACTCAGAAAGACAAACATGGTATGTACTCACTCATAGGAGAATACTAGATGTGGAGCAAGGATGACTGGACTGCTACTCACATCACCAGGGAAACAGGACTCCAAGAAAGACACGGGGATCGCCCAATGATGGAGAAATGGATGAGATCTTCATGAACAGCCTGGTCATAAGTGGGGGAAATGAAGGGCCAGGGTCGAGGGAAAGAGAACTTGGGGGAGCGGGAGACCCCAGCTGGATCAAGAAGCTGGATCAGAGAGGGAGAACAAGAAATAGGAGACCATGATAAATGAAGACCATATGAGAATAGGAAGAAGCGAAGTACTAGAGTGGCCCACAGAAATCCATAAAGATACCCCCACAATAGACTGCTGGCAATGGTCGAAAGACAGCCAGAACTGACCCACTCTGGTGATGGGATGGCCAAACACCCTAATTGTCCTGCTAGAAACCCCATCCAATGACTGAGGGATCTGGAAGCAAAGATCCATGGATAGGCCCCTGGTGGAGCTCCAGAAGTCCAATTAGCAAGAAAGAGGAGGGTCTATATGAGCAAGAATTGTTGAGACCAAGGTTGGATAAAGCACAAGGACAAATAGCCAAATGAATGGAAACACATGAACTATGAACCAATGGCTGAGGGGCCCCCAACTGGATCAGGCCCTCTGAATGGGTGAGACAGTTGATTGGCTTGAACTGTTTGGGAGGCATCCAGGCAGTGGGACCGGGTCCTGTGCTCATTGCATGAGTTGGCTGTTTGAAACCTGGGACTTATGCAGGGTCCCTTGGCTCGACCTGGGAGGAGGGGACTGGCCCTGCCTGGACTGTGTCTACCAGGTTGATCTCAGTCCTTGGGAAAGGCTTTGCCCTGGAGGAGGTGGGAATGGGGGATGGGCTGGGGGGAAGGGGAGGGGGGCGGGAGGGGGGAGAACAAGGGAATCCGTGGCTGATATGTAGAACTGAATGGCATTGTAAAATAAATAAATAAATAAATAAATAAATAAATAAATAAATAAATATAAGGCTAGTGATTCCTTTTGCTGAAAGATCTTCATGGGGGTTAGAAGGAAAAGTTTGTGCTCATGCTTGCTCACTTATGAACGAAGAATAAAACTTCATTGTTTTGATAAAAGTACCTAATGATGTGCTATGAATAACTCTTTAGAAGATGGTTAGCAGATAGAATTACGCTCATTTCCTCCCTAATTTCCTACCCAGAAAGTTTATTTGATGTAATTCTAAATTGTATTTCCATAAGATCATGATGGGGAAATCTAGAGAGACAACTGAACCAAACTCTTAGGAACTCACGAACTTTAGATCAACAGCTGTGGAACCTGCATAGGACTGGACTAGGACCTCTGTATACAGGAGACAGTTGTGTAGCTGGGTCTCTTTGAGGAGCCCCTGGCAGTGGGATCAGGATCCATCCCTGGTGCATGAATTGACTTTCTGGAGCCCACTACCTATGGTGGGACACCTTGCTCAGCCTTGATGCAGGGAGGAGGGGCTTGGTCCTGCCTCAACTGAATGTACCAGGCTTTGCTGACTCCCTATGGGAGCCCTTACTCTTTTGGAGAAGTGGATGGGGGGTTGTTGGGGGTTAGGAAGCAGGGGAGGGGGGTGCATAGAGCAGGGAATGGGAGGAGAGATGAAAGGGGAATCTGTGGTTGATATGTAGAATGAGTGGAGAAATTTCTTAAATTAAAAAAAAGATAAATATACACAAGCAGTACTGTACAAAGGGGAAAAGGATACTAAGAACGTTAAAATTTATTCTAAAATCAATTGGCCATATTTTACAGATATATCAATTTTCTACAGAGTATAATTACTAGTTTTATCTAAAATATTATATTTTTAATAAGTTTGACAAAGTTACAGCAAAGTACAAGCCATGTGATGTTTTGCACACTTAAGCTGATTTTATACTGCTGTCCCTCTCTATTTCCAACAATAAAATGAAGAGGATATTTAGCTGAACATTGAGAAGGAGTTATAATAATGTCAATATGCTATGGTATACAGAGAGAGAGAGAGAGAGAGAGAGAGAGAGAGAGAGAGAGAGAGAGAGA
>CABHPP010136197.1:12248-44564 GCA_902168425.1 Peromyscus attwateri | reverse complement strand
AGAGAGAGAGAGAGAGAGAGAGAGAGAGAGAGAGAGAGAGAGAGAGAAAGTGAGGACATGTTTAAGTAAGTGAGTGTAAAATTAATTTAGGTCAGTTGGAGGCAATATTTGAGTGTAATTTTAAACTGTTTGTTCATTGATATTTCTCACAGCATATACAATGTGCTTTAAAAGACTGCAACTTCCAAAATGCTGAAACCCTTCTGCTTCATGATTCAAAGAAGAAAATTCTATTTTATAATTTTACTGGAGTTTTCTTTTAGAAAATAACAAATGCAAAATAATACTTTTTGTTTTCTTCATGGTTTTAATGGTCAAAGAAATACTTGTAGTAAAATACATTCTCTAATTTATCAATGCTGCTTTCCAAACTGAGAGGATAAAATCCAGCTTCCACATCTCACAGGTTGTACATTAACCCAACCATGCATTTACTCTTCTTAGAAGCATTCACCCTGTACTGACCCTGTAGGGACTTGGTGCACACCTACCTGAAGTCCTAGATACTGGTAAGACTGAGGCAAAAGGATGATGAGTTCAAGGTCAGCATAAGGAAACTTCGCCTCGGAAACAAACAAATGAATGAATGAGTGAATGAATGGTGTTGAACCCAGAGCAGAGCCAAACAGGTCTCCTTGTAGTCACATTCTGTTGCTGTATATTTCAGTTCCATGACAATCTCAAATCTGTGCAACCTCCTAACAGTTTGTCTGACTTTTTGTCACATATCTGACCTCAACAGTTTTTCTGACCTTAACCTGTATTTCAAGGAAGAGAAACACTGTATCTATCCTAGCAAAATCACAGAAAAGCAAAATGTGTAACAAAGGCATAAATTCGAGTCTTCTTAGAACTTCTTGGCCATCTCATTTACTTACTACTTACCTTCCTTTTTGGAAACTTTATTTTGGGGGGCTGTTATTCTGAACACCAACTAACTTCTGTGAAACTCCATGAAATGCACATGGTAATTAAAAAGCAAGGGAAATACAATTGATTATATGTACATTAACTCCTACCATGCTCACTGCATCAAAGAAAATTAAAATGATTGTCGAAATTCCTAATTATGTGCTTTATTCTGAAATCTCGCCTCAAGCCTAAGAATTAAATGTTGTTGATTGTGCTTTGAACACTTAATCACCTCTACCTTCAAATGAAATACAATTGGATAATTGTATTGACAAGTAATTTACTGCTTTTTTTCTTTGTTTTTTTTCTTACTTCCCTCTCTCTCTCTCTCTCTCTCTCTGTGTGTGTGTGTGTGTGTGTGTGTGTGTGTGCTGGGGATGAAAGCTATAGCCTTATGCAAGGTAGACTTTGACTTTGCCACTTAGCTGTGTCCTCTGCCAATTTATAGTATTTTATCACACATTATTATGATTGAATGATTTAGGTGCATCTCTTTTTTTAAGTTGTGTATTGTGTTTTGTATGCCACATCCACTCTGTACAAATAACATGGAAGATTTGGGTGATTTAAAAAGAGAATTGAAAAAGCGCAAGGATGTATTTTGGTCCCTGGAAAGATTGTAAGCACAGCTATGTTTCAAGATGGGAGACTGAGTGACAAGGAGATTGAGTCAGAAGTCAGGCAGAATAGACGTGACTGCTACTCAGAGCAGTTGACAGAGATGCTCAGTGTCTATATACAGCAAAAGGAAGGAGGGGTTATAAAACCACACCCAAAGATAACCTCCAACTTACCCAAATCAACTTCCTCACAATCTTCATATAAGCATTCAAAATTAAAACAGTATTTCTGGCCAAAAACAAATTAGGATTTTAAAAACAATTAGACTAAGTTTGCAACAGTTTTAAGGTAAACACAAATGTTGTTACAGTGACGCAAACCTTAGTTAATTCTATTTTTATTATTTTTTATTTATTTTTATTTTTTATTTTTATTTTTTATTTTTTTGGTTTTTCAAGACAGGGTTTCTCTGTGCAGCTTTGCGCCTTTCCTGGAACTCATTTTGTAGACCATGCTGGCCTTGAACTCACAGATATCCGTCCGCCTCTGCCTTCCAAGTGCTGGGATCAAAGGTGTGTGCCACCACCGCCCAGTTTTTGTTTTTATTATTATTTTTTTTTATTTATTTATTTATTTATTTATTTATTTATTTATTTATTTATAGTTAATTCTAGTGCTTCCTGCACAGTTAAATAATTGTATAGAGCCTGAGCAAAAATCTCAAACTTTATTTATGTATAAAAACATTATTAAGAAAAATCCAAGCTGATTTTTGTTCTCATCTCAAATTTAAACTCAAACAGATAAAACACAAGAGATTTTGTATTCTTAAAATAGTTAATATTAGATACATTTTAACTCTTTTATTTATTAATTAAACAAATATATGGAATTAAGTAATCAGACTTATCATTATTATTAATATTATTATGCGTCCCTATAAAATTAAAATAGATATTCTTATTAATAATACAAAATATATAATATAATATAGATATTATTTTCAAGGTCCTTATCAAATAAATAAATAAATATGGATGGTGATAATTCTATTCAAAGTATTTTAGACAAATAATTCTTCTATAACAGATAAAAATGGTGCAATCAGGATCACAGATGTTTAGGGTTCAATTAACTTTTCTGTTAGTCCACAGTAGTTGACTTTTGCATCTTAATTCGGGATTTCCACAGTAGGCCTTAACATTTCTCTTTGCATTTGGTTCCACAGAACACTGGAGTTAATTAGTTCCTATGATTGCTTTCTCAATTTTCAGGAAATAGAGACAGTGATCTGATTCTGACAATCTTTTCTTTTCTAAGAAACTGCAAGTTGCTAGTTCCTGCCTAGCTTATACCTAGCATCTAATTGCTATGATAAGAGACAGGAGAGTTAGATCATAAAAATTGTTTTGGTCTATCTTGTATATTGGTGAGTAGAAAAGTACCGTCTACAGGGCTTTTATTTTCTGTAATGGAATAAATCCTTTTGGAAGGCTTCAATATGACAAAGTGAAACTGATACCTCATCTGGAAAAGCCTGCAAACAATCTCTCACAACCAATAATATTAACATGTCTATAGTTCCACAGATTTTCAAGTTTCTTAATTACATATGTAATACCATAACAAACACATTTTAGTGAAAGGAAAAATAAAAGCACGATAAATGTAAAACTTTAGTTTTCCTTATTTTGATTGTAAGATGTTTTTCTAAAGTGCTGTCCCAAGGTTATAATCTCAAAGTCTTATTAGAAATAACATGTGGAAGACTTATCCAAAAAGTTTGAAAATTAATAATTCTTGATTGGCTAGTCCTCCAATACGTTGAATTTAATTCTTTTCCACTTAAATAATTCTTTTCCAGTACACTCTTACATACCATTTGAAATTAATATTTAGTTTCATATATGAATTGATTCTATTATCCTAACAAATGTATAATAATCTGCAATAATATCAATAAAACTTAGACTAACCGGATAATTGGAAGGAGAAAATAGAAGTTATGGTTCAAAAACAAAATGAAAATACATCACATACCCTCAAATATACAAAGACAACCTTATTTAGTTGAAAACTAGAACAAATTCAAACTTTCTAATCTTATCTTAAGTATAGTTCAAAGAATTTTAAACAGATCCATCCAAGTATCATAGCAATCATCTGTCACTTGATGTCTCCTCACTCATTATAGACAAAACAGTAGGTAATTTCCTATGGTTTCTCAAAGAACTAAATCACATAGTGATGGATGCATAAAAATCTGTACATGAGAGACCATGTGCAACTATATGCATATAGTGATGATCTTCACATGCTTCAAACTTTGAATGGGCCACTAAACATAAAATGATCATTGAATATTATTTGACCATATTATAGGGCCTAGGATATCAGAGAATACTAGTTGGGAAAAAAATAAAATCATGAAATCCCTCACAAAGGAAGAGGAGACTTGTAGATGATCCATCCCTAACCCTGGAAACATATGCTAGTACCAAGTACTTTTTTCTCCCAGCATATAAAAATGTTACAAAGAAATTCATCATGACTTTCAGCATATACATCTAATGCCAATGGTGTTGCCGAGTTGGTTCCTAACTGAGCAGTACATATATCAGAAACTATGGTTGTCCTTCTTGTCAGAATATAATGATGACAATGTGAGAATGATGCCCAATTCTGAGCTGTGGAGTGTGAGCTGCTTCTGTCTCTAGGAAAGCCAGTGTAATGGAACACTGGCAGGCAGGCTGGCTGCAGATTCTGACCATCTGCTCAGCACAGACCTCCAAGAGATTGTTCTGTCCCATGATGGAGAGATGGAATGTTGTCAGTATTCTGACAAACTCAGTAAAGCAAGGCAGTTAATGATGTATTTTTAAAAAACAGTATCTCAAATCTATCCCACCACACTACATAGAAGGTTTGTTTATTCTCTAATCATATTTCTAGAATAAAAACAATATTGATGAACATCGCTTGTGCAATAATTGTTCTTCTATACAATAGCTATTCGTATAACAACCCTAAGCAGGTAATTGAAGTGATTCGGAAAGGATAGATAAAAGCCCTTACTAGAAAATTAAAAGAGTAATTATAAACCAGCCCTTTCATGTTAGTAAGAGGATATATTGTTATTACTCTTTTTTTCAGTTCTGAGGATGAAACTTTGGGCCTTGTGTATGCTAAGTAAAGGTAATATTTTTGCCTTTTGTGGCTTTGCCAGATAGATCATAAACTGCCCAAAATACTGTGAATTT
The DNA here is from genome assembly GCA_902168425.1 of Peromyscus attwateri. Classification (NCBI taxonomy): domain Eukaryota; kingdom Metazoa; phylum Chordata; class Mammalia; order Rodentia; family Cricetidae; genus Peromyscus; species Peromyscus attwateri. The sequence goes on along the minus strand of CABHPP010136197.1, from coordinate 39,831 downwards.
TTAATTAATTACCAATTTCCATGACATGATTCAAGGAAAGTACTTTTTGAATAGAAACTGCATAAGAAAAGTTGGAATGTTGCAACAGGGGGGTTGAAAATGAGAGCATTCATGTTTATGTAGCCATGAAGATTCTGCTTATCACAAAGCAACTGTAGGCTTTGCAGCCTATATGTCAGGCTGTGGAACTCACCTTGGTATTGGTGAACTATTGGGACTCTTGCATATACAAATGCAAAGTGTGGACCCAACTAAGCATTCCACACCCACAGCGAGAGATTTTTTTGTCTAGTCCTGTACATACTGAAGTTTTTATATTGAGACAAAATGATAGTAATTTAAAAATAAATAAGCAGAAAATGTAAAAGAAACTAATACCTGGCTATTTGTCACTACTTTTCTCCAGTGAAGGACTTAGAGCTAATACCTGGCTTTGATATTATATGTATGTAGGACAAACTCATCCTTTCATTCAAAAATCATTAATTAGGTACAAACAATTCTTAATTTTAGCAGTCATCACTTTTTTTCCTTGGGCAGCTTAGCAGTCTAAATACAGAACACATTTAGATTAAAAAGTACCACAAGTCTTAGTTCTTTCATTATCTCATCTGGAATTTTAAAGCAAGCTACACCATCTAACTTAGTCTTTCTTTCCTTGACTATAATTTACAAAAATAACAAACAGCAATTGATGTGAATATCTAAAAAAGATAACATAGACAAAATTCCCTACAGGCTCATATACACAGATGGTTAATAAATCATAGATTTCTGATGATATTTTATTGCTACAAGTGAGAAGATGTCCTTACTCTTCATGTTTAATCTATCTTTAGTTATCAGAATACTGTGGCTTCTGCAATCACAAAGACCATGGTAGTATCCATATCCTTCTACTCGAGTCACTATCTAAGCCTATATAAGCATACATTTCAACTTTAAATTGAGGACAATAACAGTAGCTTCATCACAGAATTGAGTTGGGAATTACATTAGAAAACATGTTTAGTGTTTTGCCCAGCATTGGTTTAAGTAGTTTTGGAATACTCATTTTCTTGCATACATTTCCAGAAGAGGGACACATTGGTGCTTCTGATCACCTTAAGGCAGAATTTTAAAGTTTATTTGTTTCATATTTAATTATGGGGAACATAATTAGGAGTCTGTTTCTGAACTCATAAGACAATGTTATAATTGGCAGTAAAACATTTAGAATTTTTCTATATACAATTCTGATCAGTATACTACACTTTCTTTATCCCTACAAGACACTTACTCTCTTGAACTTATGCTTTTTATTCACTGCTCCAACCCTCAATTCTTTCTGAGTATATATGTATTCATTTTTCATATTTTAAATGCCTATTTATTGATAAACATTGATGATTAAGTTTCAGTATAAGAAAAGGAGATACAAGCAGAGCAAATGCTTGCTGGCTAGTTTTTTCTTGTCTCATATAACCTAGGATCTCCTGCCTAGTGAACAGTGCCACCTACTAAAGTCTGGGTTTTCTACTTTAGTTAACAATCAAGATAATCCCCCACAAGCTAACCTGATCTAGGGAATCTCTCAACTAAAGTTGTTTTCTTGGGTGATTCTAGGATGTGGCAAATTGAAATTCAAGATTAATGTTACAGTGAACCTGTGTCTTTTTTGAGCTTTCCTACAGAGCAAAGTTGAGGTATACTTATACTAGTATGGGTGTCCCCCAAACAGGTGCTTTACCTGAAAGTCCCCGCTGCTTCATGGAGTCATACTTTTAGTTAACCTCATAATTCCTACATGTTCAGCATTTCTCAAGAGTACTGGCAGTTGACTGAGACTTATCAGAAATCTCTGGAGGGTCCTGTGTCCCTCTCCTCCTCTTTCTGCTAGAAATTATTAATAGTTCCATTACTGTTAAGGTTACCATAGGCCTGGATATCACTAGAGTATTTGCTCAGCAATAGCCATGGCTACCAGGCCAAGGCAATTTTTATGCTATTATGCCTGTAGGAAAATGCCACACTACTCCAATGTGCCATAATGTTCATATGCATAGGCATAAGGTTAGTATAAGTATTCTGTACTTTGCTCTTCTCCATCCAATATTTACCATTGTCAGCTAAAATAATATATTTATGAAAAACCAAATGTATATCTATAATAGTTCTCAAATTTTATTCTCAAATAAAGTCTAAGTATTAGAGAACAACAAAAATAACATCTTTTAGCTTAGTCCCTTAATGGAGGGACTCTGTAGTCTTATAGTGAAATGTTTGGCCACTGGGTCATCTGTAGCCACAAGACTCATAACTTACTGGAGTTACTTCAAACATTGCCTACTTCATCGTTTGGTATACCCACAGACAATGTGAAAAAATTGAGATCTGAAGAAAAGTCCTTCTATTTGTTCTCTTTTGCTTAATATTTAATTTGGAAATAAGAATTAGGTGAATGACAATGTATCCTTTTGCAAAGGGCTAGTAGAAACAATCAAGACTAAACTTGAACAGCAGCTCCCAAATAGAGCTCTGGGTTTCCCAGAGATTCTCTGTGCTGGTTAACCTAAGCCCTTGTCTGCCTTATTGAAATTCATTGTTTTATGGTGATTCTTTTGTATGTTTCTCATATCAACTTCCTTTTAACAGTATGCAATACATCTTGGAATATAAAGACATGCTGTTACAGATGTTTACTTATAGGTCTAAAATTTGATTATATGATGAAAAGTCTTAATCTGTTCAGCCTTTAAAACAGTTTTCCCATTCAATTCCTGGTGCTTATCTGAAATCATCTCCAATTAAAAGATGAGGCCACACTAGGTATACATTAGGGTCACTCCCTGTTCCCTGGTGTAGCAATATTCTGAAATGTTTTCCCTAGGAAGAATAGTATTTGTTGCTTCTGTTTCCATTATTTTGGGTTGTTTTAGAATATCTGACTTTTCTATCCTTGTCATAATTGTATTTCCTGAAACCAACTGTTGGCTGTGTTTTGTGATTCTTCTCAGTGGGCTTCCGTTGCAGATACAATGTTCTTCCCCAGCCTATAAGAAGTCAAAGACTTTCTTCTGCTGACCCCAGGAACCTCGGAAAACTTAGGAGTATTTATTTAAGTAAGAGTTTTTATGTTTTATCCCTAGGCACATCATATTTATTGATTGCAGAGATTACATTTGTATTGATGTTATTCACTTTCTCATTATAAGGGAATTTAAGGCTCACAACCAGAACTAAGGATTGACACTAGGCATGTAAACACTGTTATCCTAAAACACCAGGAAAAACCTGTTCCTTTCAGTTCTCTAAGTTTTAAGGCTCAAACACATTAAAAAAAATCTTTTAATTTATGGTTGGAACTTGAAGCCTTACATAACTGGGAGGATTTGCACCTCCAGGACCAATTATCCAGTTTCCAAATTCTCTTTAGCATGTGCTGGCATTGATGCACCACTTAGAATTCAAACCACAAGCTTTATAATGACTGTAAGTACTAAACTTAGATATTCCTAAGCCCTAAGAGTCTACCCTTGAAGGCTGTGCTGCTGGAAGAGGATATCTGATGCCTATAAGAGAGGAATCTTTTAAGATTCAGGGTTTTTTGTTTGTTTGATTGTTTGTTTTTGTTTTATCAGCTATGGCAAAAGATGTAGAATTTCTATTATGAACCTGATTTATAGCATTTAGTGTTGATGCAGGTTTAAATTAGAACTACTTATTAGTGGCAAATGCAGCTGACTTAAAAATTAACCCATTTTCATGATCTCTTAACACCACATACATCTTATTTTACCTGAGGAGTCCTAAAAGTTGGCAAACTAAATGCAGGTTTCTAAAGTATTTTATATATGGTTTTCTAAATTGGAAGTTAATTTTAATTACAGAAAATTTTATTCATAGGAAACTCATGTGAATTTTATGGTGACTTTTAGAAATAATTGAAGAAAAACTAAATTGTTTTGAAATTTTTCAAAAATGAACATTTAGTTGGCAAAAATTAAACATTCTGCTATTCAACTTGGTTGACATAGCAAAATTACACAGAGAATTTTTTGTAATATATATATATATATATATCCATACATACATACATACACACACACATACACACACACACACACACACACACACACACACACACACACACACACATATATATATATATATATATATATATATGCATCAGTGGATGCAGTCTTAAAGCAAAATTAGACTTTACATATATGGTTTCTTGTCATTATGGAAATTTACATACATAATGTTCTGAGCACTGTACAGAATTCACTAATTGTAGAATTCCATATTACATTTAATACCCAGTTTTCAATATGTCAGTCTAAGTTTAAAAATTATGTCAGCAATAACATAGTCTGAGAAATGGTACTATATATTTTTTCTACATATAACATTTTGATGATGAACATTTCGAATGTAGATTGCATACCTTCCCTGAAGTAGGGCCACTGGTCAATAACACTAAGAATAAATGAAATAGAATGATAAAGGGCCTGTATTTTTGAGAAACCAAGATTCTGAATATTTGCCAGACAAAACATAAATAACAAATGTATATTTTTACTTAATATTACTTCTGTATTTGGGAGGATTTTAATAAATGTATAATTTTCTTCTTTTTCCATATATATGTATGTGTATAAATAAATAAACATATATGTATATATATATATATATATATACATTTCCTGGCAAGCCCTATCATTCTGCTCCATTGACAGCATCACCTTTTACAACATAGGGTATCACTAATTGAATTTAGGATGCCTGGGATAATATATATATATATATATATATGTATTACATATATATATATATATGTATTACATATATATATATATATTTCTTTCCAAGAAGCACAGATTATTTGGTTATGCTTACCATTACTTTGTCCAACCAACCCAGAGATAAGTGAATTTTTGTTGTATTGTCATTTTCTTTGGCTAAGTGAATCCATGCACTCATAGAGGGAAAAGCATCAGGATGGTTGCTTGATGGGAGAATAATTAATTGGTCTGAGAAATGCTAGGGTAAAGAAACATGTTTATTTCATGTAACCCCAGAAAGCATAGTTATACGGCAATATCTTCCTGAGCGTAAATGTCAAATGAGTTGGGAACTGGAATAGATAAGCTTTAAGCAGGAGAAGCTAAAAGGAGGTACTGTATTCATCTGGCAACGTAGTAGTGGGTAGTTCAAATCCATTCCTGTGTGAGTAGTCTAATAGACTCGTGGCTCAGGATTGTGAGTGTCCTCAGTTACCCCCTTTCCAAACAACTTCATCTAGAGAGATTCTGGCATGAGCTACAGAACACAGAAACTTAATCTAAATATAAATATTTTCTTTACTGATTCAAAGAATTATTTCATTTATGTTCTGAGACTAAATGTAATTACATCTCTTCCACCATCTCTTTCTTCACTCCAAACTCTCCCACTTTCCTCTGCTTCCCCTATTTCAAATTCATAGCCCCATTCTTCATTAATTATGAATTGAACAATACATATTTATTTATGAACACACACACATATACATATATATGTATATTAAATATGTACGTACAAACTGCTCAGTATGTATGGTCTTTCTTGTATGTAAGTTTGCAGGGTTGACTATTTGGTATTTGATAACTGGCATACTGTTTCCTAGGGAAGACTATTCTGCTTCCAGCCTTTCAGCTTTCACCTGATAAGTACTTATGTGGTATGGACTTCTCTTCCACAGTGGCTGCTCTACAGAATCCTCATTAGACAGGTACTAGGCACTTTAGAGTGATTGCAGAATGGATAGGTTTTCAGCTTAGGGAAGTGGAAAGTTCCCAACTCCCTCAAACTTTATCTTGTGTGTCTTCTGTGGGGCCTGCAGTTGTTTGTGACACTAAGGAATTATTTGCCAGTGCTTTTGTAGTATTCCCTGGAACAGTCATGGCACATTACAGCCCAGTGCTTAGTACTGAGCACTGATGAAGAATGTCCAACTGCAGAAATGAGAGGAACCCTATCTTTTTAGAACTGTACACCAATTTCCCTAAATCCATTGAAACAGTAGAATTTGTCACTTGTCTCATATTGATATGGTGTCTTAAATAGAGCTTTGACCAACATTAAAGACAGTTTCAAAAAGAAATGTCCATCTGGAATAGTTTCCTGCCCATGCCATGCTTCACTTGGCTTGCAGCAGATTGTGCAACCTTCAGACTCTTACTAAGAATAACATAATTGCAGATGGCTGCATTTCCTAGCTTGTCTAATCTCCCATTCCCTTACCCCAGGCATCCTGATTCAATGGGTGATATCCAATGTTGTAAAAGGTGAGGCTGTCAATGGAGCAGACTGCTAGGGCTTGCCAGGTAAGCAGGATGTTTTGATTACACCCTGCATTTGCTCACCCTCTCAGTGTGTGATGAGGCATTCAGAACAGTGTGTTCCTTCTCATGACTCACTAAAAATTACCTCTACTCTTTAAGATAAATACATTTTATCTAAAACTGAATGTGCAATAGTATGGTTAACAATACATTTCAAGTAAAATAATGAAAACCTAAGTGTAAAGAACTGTATAAAAGAGACTTAATTGATATTGAAACAAAAAATAAAAACAAACTAAACAAAAGCTACCACTAGTAACCCTGTATTCTGAAATTCCTAGTACCAGCAATGTAATCAATCAATTAGGAGGCCATAAATTTTACGAAACTGCCAGCAATCAGTGCCAAGTAATCAGTTCCTCCATTCTCTTTCTGATAGTCTGTATTTAGATGTATTTATTACAAGTATAGTGCTGAGCTAATCCCAAGTTTGATGCTGGAATGTATGTAGTTATAGGTGGATACAAGGGGCTATGTAGGGAATGTAATTCAATCCAGCAGAGTTAAGGGCCTAACGGAAACATGCTAGCATTCTAAAAGAAGCCTACAAAGTAGTTAGAGAATTTACAGATTTTGTTATTGCTTTAGCATTTGTTTTTGTCAGATCTAAGATCTCTTGAACTGATTTTTATCTGTTTTCTTGCCTCTGTTTCCAAGGCTACATGTGTCTGCTTTTTCTATGTGCAACAGACTCCCAATGTTTCTCCATTCATCTAGGTTTCTTTTTCTCCAATCATCTTTTTTAAAAAATATCCAGTTCTTACAAATTAGTCTGAGCTCAGAGAATCTTGCTGAGAAGAGAGAGGAAGGATTGTAGGAGCCAAGGGATACAAGGACATCACAAGAGAACCCATAGAAATACCTAACCTGGGCTCATAGGAGCTCAGAGTCTGAACTAATAACCAGGGAGCCTGCATGAGACAGACTTAAGCCTCCTACATATATGTGACAGTTGTATAGCTTGGTTTACTTGTGGGAGTCCTAACAGCAGGATCAGTGGCTGTCCCTAAAGCATTGACTGACTTTTGGAAACCTATTCCTCATACTGAATTTCCTTGCCTAGCTTTAATACAAGGTGAGGTGCTTAGTCTTATTGCAACTTGATATGCCATGCTTTGTTGATACTGATGGGAGGCCTAGCCCTCTCTGAACAGAAACAGAGGAGGAGTGGATTGGATGGGGGCAGAAAAGAGGTGGGAGGAGGAAATGGGAGGCGAGAAGGGAAAGGGAACTGCAGTCTGGATGTAAAATAAATAAATAAATTCAATACAGAATAATATCCTGCTCAAAATATTCTTGTCAAGATAATCAACTCACTATTTTGCATAAAGTGGTTCTAAGATTAATTGTAATTTTGATTATTGAGTTTAAATCCTATTACTTGTTTATAAGATTATGTCCTTGCCTACTTTTTGTGCTTATGAGTGCTGATGTATGTATGCCTTTGTTTATGTGTATGTTTCGGTACATGTACATGTGTTTGTCCATGAGTGTATGGTGGCCAGAATTCAGTTTCTGGCATCTTACTAAGTCACTTTTCACCTTATCTTATGAGACAGTCTGTTACTGGACCTGGAGTTTTTCAAGTCAGTAGACTGCCTGGTCAGAACCTTAAGGACCCTCTTACCTCTGCCTTCCCAGTGTTGTATAAGCTTTTTATGTGGTTGTTGGAGGTTCAAACTCTATTCCCAGTCTTCCTGACTTTTCTTTCTCAAACAAAACAGAACAAAGCAAACCACCTCACCAATCTCTGTTAGCTGCTGCATACCCTCAGCATATGTTACCTGACTGTGCCCAATCCCATAGAACTGTCTTTCACCATCTTCGTTTGCATGCCACAGAGAAGCTCTGAATCTGAAATTGTATGATCCTCTCCATTCATCTCTCCATTTATCCATTTTTAATCTATTCCATTTTTAATTCAGTATTTGCTTGTCATCTGTCATGAGTGAGGTATAGTCATCATTACTAAGGGGGCTATCACAATCATGACAGCATGTAAAGGCACAACATTCATACCATGACTTTGTTCTGGTAAAATTTTTTAAGGCCTGCACTAATTATCATACAGTCTACCATCTAATCTAATGTAAGTTCACAGCATAATTTCTCCAAGTGTCCAAGCATCCACTGGGTCTCTAAGCCATTAAATTTCTTGTGTAATTTCCTCCTGTTTCTCATTGCAACCAGAGAACTGCATAGCATATAACTTGTTCTCTCCTAGTCATACGCAATTTTGTTTCTGCTGTTTTAGCTGAGGTAATAGTCATAACATAAAGTAAGCAAGTTAAAGTGACTAATTCAATAGGATTTATTTCATTCATAATCTGGTCCAGCCATCACCTCTTACTACTTAAAAAACATTTTACCTGTTGAAAATTGCTTCCAATTAATCTTTCCCACTGGCCCTGGAAAAACACCACTGTTATCTATTCTGTATCTTTAATATAAATGAACAATGTGTGAACTTTTGTATCTGGCATCTTTCACTTACCACACTGTAGTCAGGCTCATCTATATTGTATGATGTTCCAGTATTGCATTCCTGTTTTATTGCTGAATAGTAATTTAATCTGTATGTATGCAGCAGTTCATAATTCGTCCACCGCTGGCCACTTGAGTAGCTGCTGCCTTTGAGTTGTGATGAATAACATTGCTATGAACAGGAATATAATTGTATTTGTTTACGTAGCTGTTTCTTACTGTTTAATGTACATATGTAGGTGAACATTATTGTGTCTAAACATGATTTTATTTCACTCTTTTTTAGATACCATCAGTTTATCTTCCATGCCAGGTGACCCATTTTATATTACCACCATCAATGTACAAGAGACTCCAATTCATTCACATCCCCCAACACAGTTTACCCAGGAGATATTATATATCCCTTCCCAGGGCAATCTATGTGTCTCTCTTTGTTACCTAGCTTCTCTAGGGCTGTGGATTGTAGCCTGGTTATCATTTGATTTACATCTAATATCCACTGGTGAGTTAGTACATATTGTGTTTGTCTTTCTGGGACTGGATTACCTCACTCAGGGTGATATTTTCTAGTTCCATCCATTTGCCTGCAAATTATCATGATGTCATTGTTTTTCACCATTAATACTCCATTGTGTAAATGTACCAACTATATTTTCTTTATCCATTCTTCAGTTGAGGAGCATCTAGGTTGTTTCCACATTCTGACTATTATGAATAATGCTGCAATGAACATAGCTGAAAACATGTCCTTGTTGGTATGATTGAGCATCCTTTAGGTTTGTGCCCAAAAGTAGTATTGCTGGTTCTTGAGGTAGATTGATTCCCAATTTTCTGAGAAATTGCCATACTGATTTCCAAAGTGGCTGTATAAACTTATACTCCCACTAGCAGAAGAGGAGTGTTCCCCTTACTTCATATCCTCTCCAACATAAGCTATCAGTGATTTTTAACTTAGCCATTCTGACAGATGTAAGATGGTATCTCAGAGTAATTTTGATTTTCGTTTCCCTGATGACTAAGGATGTTGAGCAATTCCTCAAATGTCTTTCAGACATTTGAGATTCTTCTGTTTAGAATTCTCTGTTTAGATCTGTAGCCCATTTTTTAATTGGATTATTTGGTATTTTGATGTATATTTTCTTGAATTCTTTATATATTTTAGAGATCAGTCCTCTGTAAGATGTGGGGCAGGTGAAAATTTTTTCCCATTCTGTAGGCTGCCATTTTGTTTTATTGACTGTGTCCTCTGCCTTACAGAAGCTTTTCAGTTTCTAGAGGTCCCATTTATTAATGGTCAATCTCTGTGTCTGTGCTACTGGTGTTATATTCAAGAAGTAGTCTCCTGTGTCAATGCATTCATAGCTACTTCACAGTTTTTGTTATATCAGGTTCAGTGTAACTGGATCTATGTTGAGGTCTTTGATCCATTTGGACTTGAGTTTTATGAATGGGGATCTACTTGCATTCGTCTACATTTTATGAATGGGGATCTACTTGCATTTGTCTACATTTCAGCATCCAGTTATGCCAGCACCATTTGTTGAAGAAGCTTTCTTTTTTCCATTGTACACTTTTGGTTTCTTTGTCAAAAATCAGATGTTCATAGGTTTGTGGATTTATGTCAGGGTCTTTGTTTTGATTCCATTGATTCATGTGTCTGTTTTTATGCCAATACCAAGCTGTTTTATTTCTATAGCTCTATATTAGAGCTTGAAGTCAGGGATGGTGATGCCCTTGGAAGTTTCGTTATTGTACGGGATTGTTTTAGCTATCCTGGATTTTTTGTTTTTCTATATGAAGTTGAATATTGTTTTTTCATGGTCTGTGAAGAATTTCATTAGGATTTTGATGGGGCTTGCACTGAATCTGTAGATTGCTTTTGGTAAGATTGCCATTTTTACTATGTTAATCCTACCTATCCAAGAGCATGGGGGACTCTTTCAATTTTCTGATATTTTATTCAGTTTCTTTCTTCAAAGACTTAAAGTTCTTGTTATACAGGTTTTTCACTTGTTTGATTAGAGTTATCTCAAGATATTTTATATTATTTGTGGCTACTGTAAAGGGTGTTGTTTCTCTGGTTTCTTTCTCAGCCCATTTATCATTTGTATATAGGAAGGCTACTTTTTTTTTTTTAAAGTTAATTTTGCATTTCACCACATTCATTCCTGAAGGTGTTTATCAGCTGTAGGAGTTCCCTAGCAGAATTTTTGGGATCACTAATGTATACTATCATATCATCTGCAAATAGTAAAAGTGACTTTTTCCTTTACAATTTGTATACCCCTGATCTCCTTTTGTTGCCTTATTGCTCTAGGTATAACTTCAAGTACTGTATTGAATAGATAGGGAGAGAGTGGACAGCCTTGTCTTATTCCTGATTTTAGTGAAATCACTTTGAGTTTTCTCCATTTAATTTGATGTTGGCTGTCTGCTTGCTGCATATTGTTTTTTATTATGTTTAGCTATGTTGCTTGTATTCCTGATATATCCAAGACCTTTATCATGAAGGGGTGTTGGATTTTGTCATAGGCTTTTGCAGCATCTAATGAGATGATCATGTGGTTTTTTTCTTTCAGTTTGTTTATGTGGTGGATTACATTGACAGATTTTCTTGTTAAACCACCCCTGCATCTCTAGGATGAAGCCTACTTGATCATGGTGAATAATATTTTGATGTATTCTTGGATTCAGTTTGCCATTATTATTGATTATTTTTGCATCAATGTTCATGAGGGAGATTGGTCTGTAATTCTCTTTCTTTGCTGTGTTTTGGGGTAGTTTGGATATCAGGGTTACTCTAGCCTCATAAGAAGAGTTTGACAATGTTCCTTCTGTTTCTATTGTGATGTTATTACATTTCTTTGTTACTTGAAAAATAATTTCAGTCCCAATGAATTAAGTTTAACCCACTATATAATTTCAATTCCAATGAATTACGTATAATCCACTATAAACAACATGGAGCTTCCCTTGAACTTTAGAAGTAAAAAAAAAAATCTCCCCTCTACATTGTTACTGTGTTAATACACAGCAACTGTCTACTAAATAATAACTGTGTTTCAAAAAAACTCATTCAATAAAATTCATCTTTTCTTCTTTAACGGCTATATAAATGGCCATTTCTATTTTCTTAGCTTAAAACATAAAGAATTGAGTTTAGAACTTCATAAGAAGTCAGAACTAGTATAGAATATCATCACTTCTGTAGCTTCAGGACAAAATTAGGAAAACAAATGAGAGTCAGAGGCACCTGTGAGATACCCATTGTGCTGTGGCATTTAGAGTGCCTTCCTCATTTGTATTCAGAGTCTTCTATTATACAATGCAATATTTATCTGTGGTATTTTCTATCGCGATGTGATATATGAGTGGTATGAAAGTCAAAGGACTTCTATATCAGCAAGGAGCTCTTCCCTTGGTGGCACCAGAAGCTTGAGAAATGCCTACCCTTTCTATACTTCCTCTTCTGTAATTTATCTTTGAGGTTTTTTCTCATTCTTTAGAGGCCTTATTTTATTTTATTTTTCCTCTTGTAAATGTCATAATACAGTTCTAGTCCAAGCTTCATCTCCAAACGTCAATTTTAATTCCTATATCCCAGACATTCTCAAATTAATTCCTACTACGCTCAATATAAAAAAAAAGACTGATGAGTAGCTTGAGCTGTATAATTTATGTTATGATTAACTGACTTGCCTCCTTACTTCTACATGGCATTAAATATCCTAAAGTAATCATTTTAATCTGAGATTTATCCAGCTGCAAAAATCTTTTTTTAATAGAAGTGCTAATGATCCAGTTGCAAAGTAAAGAATCTATAAAAAGACAAAAGTCCATATTTAATAGCATGGTAAAGTCTCAATTTAGATTATCACATTGTTGTGATGCTTTTGTGCTAGTGACAGGATAAAACATCCCTACAGATGCTATTAAACCACACTGTTAGTTTTGTTGAATGATGCTGTGTTTTGGCAAAAAAAAATGTTTTTCTTTGCTAAAGAGAGTCTTACATTTTCTAACCATTTCATAATTATATTTGATGAAGTTAATAATTAGCTGTTGATTCTAGAAAATTATTTCAAATGTGTAAACAAAAACAACTTAATGTCAGGAGAAAAATGGTTTTGTACTAAGCCCAGGAATTTTGCCCATGTCTGTGGGCATTCTTAGCATCTCAAGCTCCTTTGTCTAGATTAAATTCCAATATTTTTAGGATGGATTTGTTCTGTTGTTTTTTTTATATTGCAAAAGGGATGCAGTCCAACTGTAGCAGTTATAGCCTTAAATTTTAATTTGAAAGTGAGTATCAGTTAAATTATTGGAATGATAGAATGAACAATAATTTTTTTTTGTGCTGTGGCTGAATTCAAGAAACTGAAACCACACTATGTAAAACTGTCCTGAGTGGATAGTGAATGGGTGGTAAATGATTCCACTTTCAGCAGACTAAAATGATACCTAGGGTGTGTTAATAGAATGCAAAAGATTAGATGCCACTGAATTGTTCCCAGCCTTAAGAGAGCACACCTGGCGTGTTTACCCAATGAACTGTATCTTCCCTTCAAGTTTTGGCAAAGATTCACATTTCTTAAATCTGTATTTCAATAAAAATAATAATTTGAGGAAAAATTATAGTTTGTTCTCCATTTCTCATATCTTCAAGAAGCATCAAATTTGTCAGTTTCCTGAAGAAATTGTAATGTGGCATATTTTGGGATAAAGCAAGGTTAAGAAGAGGAGGGTTAAGTAGATGAATTTCAGCCATTTTCCTTTTTGAATAAAACATTTGATGAAATTGCAAAGTGGAAACTCACTATCTGAAATTAATGGCTGATTTCCAATTAGGTAGTGTCATTTTAAGACTTTTATGTTCAAAGAATATTAAGGAGTATAGAAAGAAAATCGATTTATTAAATGCCTTAAATTGAAGGGTACTCCAGAAGAAATTAAGTAACATTTATATGAAAGTTCAATTATCCTATTTATTCAAATATATAATTTATAATAAATATGAGGTTTCAAATCAGGTATAATTTATGTTATTGGTTTTATTTATACATCACAGGAAGTTATAAAGCCTGTGCTGATGTGATGGGTCAGTGTCCCCAGACAGAGACTGCAGTTCAGACCCTCCCGATAGTGTAGTCATGGAAATGCTCCCCCTCTTCTATCAGCACAGTATGTGGTCAACCTCCTTGCAGAGGATAGACAGGAAATGGTGCAGATTTGTGTGCTGAAACTCATAACTGGAATGGAAAAACCTGACCGCGGGGCAATTTTAACTGACTCTGCTGTTGTGACAGTTTGAGAGTGAACCTCAAATCAATTCACAGAGAAATTAGTTATCCTCATAATGTTCGTATCATCACTGCACCAGTGGTCACATCTTACCTCCTGATTGGTACTGTAGTTTTAAGGTTCAAAGTAAGACCGCTGGTGACTTTATTTCCCCAGCAACCTAACTAGTGCTTTCTGGTACTGTGGAAGCTACTCTATAAGGAGTTAACATGTTCAGCTTCAGCTTGATTTGTTTGTATGATGAGAGGAATATGGTGTTTTCTGTTGTTAGTTGTTTTCTGGCTCCTTCCCACTATCCAGCTCTCCAATAAATCACACATGGAGTCTTATCCTTAATTATGAATGTCTGGTCTTAGCTTGGCTTAGTTTCTTGCCACTTTTCCTTAATTTATTGACTACCTTTTGCCCCTGGGCTTTTTCTGTTCTCTAACTTTTGTAAATCTTACTTATTCCATGGCTTGCTGTGTAGCTGGGTGGTTGGCCACTGGAGTCCTCCTTCTTCATGGCTGCTAGATTTATTTCTCCTCCCAGATTTCTCCCTCTATATATTCTCTCTGCCTGCCAGCCCCGCCTAGCCTTTCTCCTGCTTTGCTAGTGGCTAGTTCTGTATTAGACCATTGGATGTTTTAGACAGGCACAGTAACATAGCATCACAGAGTTAAACAAATGTAACATAAACAAAAGTAACACACCTTAAAATAATATTCCCCAACAATTTTAGCAATATGGTTTTATCATCTAGTTCTGGTGGGCAATCAATAAAAATGGTAAGAATCTGTCTTGACTTGGGGGCCTCTATCATCAACACTTTGAAGATAAGGAATCATCTTATGTTTTGGAAGTTCCATATGCCATTTCCAAACTCCACTTCCTTTTGTTTAAACCCTTTGTAGTCCCTTGAAGTACACTATTCCACCCCCCTCCGTGCTTAAACCTTCTCACACCTTACCTATGTAAAATCTAAATAATATTGTTGGCTTATTTTGGTGTGGGTGATGGTTCTTTGCTCCACTTTGTCTGCTGGTTGGCAAATAACAACAGTGCAAGGTTCAAAGGTACATGATGATGCTTTGGTACATGTGCAGACTGTAGAATAAATAAATCAAACCAATATGTATATCTATCGTTTCAAATAATCATAATGTCATTGTTAACTGCAAGCACCAGACTACACACTCATACATGTCCAAAATGCACCCTTCCTTTCTCACTGAAACTTTACCCTTAAAAATATCTCCTCATTCCTTGTTTCCTATCCTTCTTCTCTCTAATGGGTCCAACATTTTAAGATTCCACATACATAAGTGAGATGATAATGGATCTGTGTATCTCTCCCTGGCTTATTTTGCTTAGCATGTCATTGTCTTGTTTCATTGATGCTGTTGTAAAAAATACTAGGGTGGTATTTATCTTACACATCAAATAATTCTTAAAGAAGTTATTTACATATGATAGACATTTCTTTTGATTCCACATTTTCCTACAAGGAATGATATTGAAATGAACATGGAAATAAATAGTTATACACAAAAAAAAAAACACTGGATCATTTTAAGTTCTTGTTCCAATTTTTTGAGAAGCCTTCATATATCTTCATGATATTTGTTCTCATTTACATTTTTACCAATGGTCAAACTAAAGATCCTCTCTTCCATTCTGTAATCATTAGCTACTATTTGTTGACTTTTTGATACAATACATTCTGAAAGTTGTATGGTGTTACACCATTGTGATAGAGTTTGTGTTTTCCTTGGTAATTAGTGATATATTTCTAACAGTTGTTCAATAATTGTGTAATTTCTCTGAAAAAAAAAAACAGCTTTTGGATCTTTTAACCTCTTTGACTTAGGTTATTTGGTCTTCTTGCCATTAATTTATTTGTGTTCTTTGTGTGTTTTGGATGGTAGATCCTTGCCAGATGTATGGCTGCAGTTCTTTCCCTTTGTTCCATAGCTGTTCCTTTTTTGTTCTTCTTGCTTCATCTAGTCCCTTATAAGAAGGAGAAAACATGGGTTTTTGCCAGGACTGTGATATTGTTCTAGGTTGCTTTAAAATGTGATATGCCCAAGTATAAAACATTCACAAGATTGTCAATGATCACATCCTTATGAGTACTCTACATGAGCTGGCATCATGGTAAGGAGTGGTTGGATCAGGTGGGGTGTAGCCAGAGAGAAAAGGTCAGAATAGTGCCATGAAGCCAAGAAATTTGATTCTGCTCATTTTGTATTTATCATAATTTAAAAATAATTAATATTTGTTAAAACATTTGTTTATTGACTGAGTATACATTTTAAACAAAATAATTCAGTGACTGTTTTCAACATTTGACTATAAAATATTTTATTCATTTACTAAATATCACTAAAAACACACTTAAAAGAGCAATTAAGTCTTAAGGAAGCATCAAAAATATTTCCAGCAAGATGTTAATTTCCTTTAAGTTATGACTAAATATGAAAACATTAACCATTCCTTGAGAACTTCTCCATTACTCTGAGTATTTTCTTTTCTTCCTTTTTTTGCTTTTTTGAGACAGGGTTTCTCTGTGTTGTTTTGGTGCCTGTCCTGGATCTTGCTCTGTAGACCAGGCTGGCCTCAAACTCACAGAGATTAGCCTGGCTCTGCCTCCTGAGTGCTGGGATTAAAGGCGTTCCCTGCTGCCACCACCACCCTGTGTACTCTGAGTATTTTCATGCATAAAGTATTTATTTTGATATAGATAAGACAGTATTGTAGCCTTAAGTTTTCTAAGGTCCTGCCCAGCTGCAGTCCTACTTTCCTCTGGTCCTGCTCAGCCCCGTGGTCCCTCAGCTTCTTATAAAATAATCATTCAGAGGCTTAATACTAATTATCAACTGTATGGCCTATGAGAGGCTTCTTGCTTGCTAGCTCTTATAGTTTAACTCAAGCCATGACTATTAATCTCTATATCGCCATATGTTCCGTGGCTTTATCTGTATCCAATTACATGTTGCTCCTAGGATGGCAGTCATGCATCTCCCTCACTCCACCTTTGTCTTTCCTGTCTCTCTCTTGGATTTCCTGCATGCCTCTAAGCTGCCTTGCCATAGGCCAAAGCAGCTTCTTTATTAACCAATGGGAACAACATATATTCAAAACATACAGAAAGTCATCCCCCAGCACACTATGGTAGTTCTAGGTTAGGAATTACAAAATGCAATAACAGATATGACTTTATAACTACCATCAAAAAATTTAAGAGCAGTACAATGACAATTGGGAAAATCAAAATGTATTCATTTTAATTATCTGTACTAAGTTTCAAAAAGTGGTTAGGATTGAATGACCTAAACAAATGAATAGTCTGGGATGACAGAAAGTGCATCAAGTAATGCCATGTGTCAGAAGAGGCAGTTAGTATAGCTACAGGACTTCACACTAAGGGGCTATCAGAGCAGATTACCAAAAACCTGAAATTGTAATTAATATTTTAACATTAATCTAATTTGATCAGGCAAGTAAAAAGGTGTGTTTTAAGCCATGGGTTGAAATAATAAGCTATATTATTGAAAGACAAAGTTTTAGATATAATTTTCAAGCTTCAGAATGGATTAATGAAAGAATGGAAGTTTTCATTTATGCATGCAAAATTAGAACATATTATCATTTAATATTTTATTTAATGTTGTTTATTCTTGGAAAAATTGTATTAGAAATTAGGGAGTTAATTAGTTTTCTTTGTAAAGTGTTTGCTTTCAACCATGAGGACCTGAGTTGGGTCTCCAGGACCCTTTTAGCAAAGCCAGGACTGGCAACATGTATGTCCAGTCTTAGTGCTGGAAATGAGGAGAATGGAGACAGTGGAACCTGCTGGCCCACCGGCCTAGTTTTAAACAGAAACTCTGTTTAAAGTTGAAAAACAAAAAAACGTAGATGGTATCTGAGAATAAGACCCCCTCTTCTTTAGTGTTCACGCATACCTGCTGACATATGCATTTACATCTGCACATTCATGTGCAAATGCCCAGGAGCACACACATATACATAAACAAGTAAAGCAAAAGTTCGGATTTATTCTCTTTTCCTCTGATGAAGTGCATAGATCTTGAGCCCAGTTTTAAATTGTTTTGTGAATGTGAAATGCCAAATCCTCCTGTGGGCTGAAAAATAAAGACAACAAAACTCACAAAGGCAGAATTTGCCATATTATCTATCAAAAAAAAGAAAGAAAGAAAGAAAGAAAGAAAGAAAGAAAGAAAGAAAGAAAGAAAGGAAGGAAGGAAGGAAGGAAGGAAGGAAGGAAGAAAGAAAGAAAGAAAGAAATACTGCTAAACTTTGATTCAAATGACATGCATATTTTGAAAATTTATCTTCCCAAACTAACAAAAATATTAAAGAGTACAAATTCCAGTTGATGTAACGAGCCAGAAGGCACAGACTTACCACTGGCCCAGCCCCTCACTGCTCGCATATCGCTGTCATTTCCCTGCTCTCTCCATCTGCTGGTTACCTGGTGGTCCTCTCCCACCACACTGCCCATCTGCTGGCTGTTTGCATTTGCCCTCCCGTGGCGCCATACACCTGTCATTATCATTCTCTTTTCCTTAAATGCACTGCATTACTACTAAACAAATCATAAATTATGTATTATATACAGTGTGATAAATAAATGTTGTTAACATAAGTGATATATCTATCTGTTTGGGAAAGGATGAAAAAGATCACTTCCTGTCATTGAGGCCAAAACATGCTTAAATGTTATTTAAATAGCTCACAAATTCTCTTAAATGAGGAGTTGGTCACAGTGTGATTAAGAAATGCTCAGGAAGGAATTCATAAAAAAAAAAAGCAGACTATGTATGAATTAAAGTTAAGAGGTCATCTTTGTTCTTCAGTTCTAAATGGCACTCTAAACACTCTACATAATTAACAGTGAATTTATTATTCTTGAGCCATTAAATTTTTACCTCATAATGTATTCCAGTTTAGCAAGACGGCAAATGTATCTGAAAATCCCCCTAATTCAGATCCAGATAGCCGTGTGTGGGGTGAAGGCTGGAAGATGAGAGACCGAACAAATCTGGGTTCTATATTTCCCCTTCTGAAGTAAAAATGGAAGCTGAATGAACAATGGACTGAATGGTAGACATTTCCCAAAGTGTGTCTGTCAGGTTAAAGTCATATGCTTAAATAGAACTCTCCAAAGCATTCCACTCTCCAGCCTACCTCCCATCCCTATCCCTGTGTGATGTCTAAAGGGCTCAGAAACTTGGAGGGTAGAAACCAAGTGGAAATGCAGTGAGCCACCTCCTAGCCCCCTGAGGTAATTAAAGGAGTTATAAAAATGCCAAACAGAAAAAAAAAGAAAGAAGGAAAGAAAAAGAAAAACAAAAGACATTATTCTCAACATAGAGTCTCCTTTGGTATTGTTACTTTAGTACTTTAATTATTAAGGTTTCTAAAGTACTGTATAGTAATGCTCTTCCTACAGCATTTCTCTAAAGAAAACACTGCTGAAAATGTCAATCTGTGGGAATAGAATTTATATGTGTGCATATGTGATCAAACATCACTTTAAATTTGCTAACATTATTTAAAAATTCCAGATAAGGGGGAAATGATAAATAGGGGTAGCCTAACAGAAATGGAATAAAGACCTCCCTGTCTGTGAAAGCATTTGGAGTAAACTGTGAATGTGAATGAGGTTTGTTTCCAGTCTGGCTAACTGTACTTGTTCGATAGATCAAGTTCTGTACATCCTTTCTGCTGCTGTGAAGGCTATCCTTATTTTGGTTCCACATTTCTAACAAATGAAAGTAATACATTTCATATATTTGAATATTCATGAATCTTTGTTTTGTAATTTTAAATAAAAGTGAAATCAAGCTCTATGCAGACTATGTTTTATCATCCATTGCCAAATGGATCTTTTTCCTAATGTATTTGTGACTATCAGTTATATTGTACATTTTATGACTCAAGTGTCTTTGGGGGAGGTGCTATTAAAAGGACTTCTAAACATACCAAGTAAAAACACCTAGCTATTTCAGTCTGTGCTGAACAGACTTAAGTAAACAGAAGTAGTAGAGTATGTTATATGCTTAAATGCTAGTGTATTGGTTCTATAATGATGTTTTGTATTCTATTTTTGTCAAATCACTTCAGGCTTTTTTTTCTCTAAACATGAAATAAAAAACACATTTAATGTGATTTCTTCAGTTTGTGTAGCCATCATGGATAGCTGTGTATCCCTCAGTCATAGTGTCCTTTTTTAAGTACCAGAAAGCATCACTAGGCTGCTTCCATCCAGCCTGAGGATTTTTGCTTTTGAAATCTAAGTACACAGTAAGCCCAGGACCTCAGCACCCTCCCCTCCTGCCTCAGCCTGAACTTTACTTAACATATGGACTGTGCTCATGCACATTAAAGTGAACCAACTTGTCACAAGGCTTTTATATTACCTAGAAAGAATTTTCTTTCTTTCTTTTATAGATGTCCTTTTTACATTTATATATGTTCGCGTATGTGGTGTGTGTGTGTTTGTCTGTGCATGCTTTCATATGAGTGCTAATGGAGGCCAGAGGAGATACCTGCCTCTCACTCACCTGGGCATTAAATGATTCAGCTAGAGTGATTGGTCAGGAGGCTCCCATTTACCCTCTCTAGCACTGGGGTTACAGACCAAATCAACTATAGTAAACACATTGGTTCTGGGGTTTTGAAATCAGGTTCTCATGTTTGGGGTAAATACTTTGCAGGCTAAGCCATGTCTCCCCAGCTTTTGGTGGACATCGTTGAAGAAAACGAGAAAAGATTCATGAAATTGAAACTCAGTGAAGTAGCATTAAGGGGATAATTAAATATTTGATAAATTCTATTTACTTTCATTCTTAAACTTTTATACATGTCAGTTATATACAAGTGTCAATTCTCCAGTAGCATAAATTTGTTTTAGAAGTTAATTCTGGTAATGATTCCTGACGCATAGGAAGCTAAGGTCTCAGTTTCAGGTAAGGTAACTCTGCTTTGGGTTTGAGCCTCTTGCCCTGACTTATTGGCAAGCTGCTCTTCTATGCCTGGTATCAATCCCTATTATTGTGCCTAAGAAGGATTGCTTTTCTACACGGATGACATATTACTAATTATTGCTAACTGATTTTGTCTACTAAAGTTGTTCAGAATTTACTTTATAAAAGCTAATGACTTTCAGCATTGAGGGTGTTTTTCTCTCCTGTTTGTTTATGCACGTCGGCATCTGGCCATAGCAGAAGATAGATGGATGCTTTCCCTACTTCCGCACAAAGGAGTTTTTCTTATATTTTCTGTTAAATTTATGTTATAAAATTTTATTTCATTAAAGACGTTTTAACTACTCTGGAATTCATATAGGATTTCTTACCTTCTCTTTCATTTCTAATGGCTTTCTATATTCCAGTATCAAAGTTATGCTTGGCTTCAGCTTCTAAAAGTAGAAGCATTCATTGTCACTCCCTGCCCCTGCTGTTTAAATATGTATAGGATTTGCAAGAATATTCCCCAATTAGTGATTCCTGATATGGAAACACATTTTTTAAAAATCCCATTTCCCATCAAAACTCGGTACAACTCACAAATTTTTACAGTAAGTTAAATTAAATTAAATACATGAAATATCCACCACTTAGTATTTACTATCTTTAAGCTACAGCTTACTGACAGCTATCTCAATTTTTGATTCACATAGCTCTCGGCTCTCAAGTTCCTTTCATCTCTGGTTGAACCTCTAAGATCTCTTGGTAAATGCACTCATTCACCACTAATTTCTCATTTCCCTTAACCATGGGTTAGTTTTGTACGGGAAGTTATTACTTTTCTCACTGATTTGACAAAATATGTGAGAAAAAAATAAGGACCAATGAATTCATTTTGACTCCCACTGAGAGAGAATACAGACCATTATGGAGAGGAAGGCAGGGTAGCAGAAGAGTGATGTGATTGATCACACTGTATCCAGAGTTGGGAAGTAAAGAGAGATAAGTGTTGATACCAAACTGTTTGTCATTTTTGTTTTATTTTGTTCTGTTTTATTTGTTTTTTCAGTCAGGGACCACAGCATAAAGAATGGTATTGCCCACATTAAGGGTAGGCCTTTCCTTAGTAAGATGAATTAAACCTCACTGAGAATTTTCTCACAGACATACCCTGAGGAGTGTGTCTTCGGGTGTTTCTAATTTCAAAAATCTGGTCAGGCTGGAGATGAAGTTTAGTGATCACAAACTATACTTAAAGGTTTCATTTTTTTTTTAATGTAGCAGATAGATTTTTTTCTACAGTGCTAGTTGTCATGTCTTTTTTATTTGTATTGAGATTCACTGAATTTAACCAAGGCTCTCTGGGTGATCATTCATCTGGACCTGTTCACTGGACACTCATGGGCTCATCTTTGATTACACCAGTGAAGACTGACTGCTTCTTCTCCAGAATCCACCACTAGCCAATAGTTTGGAAAGCAGGAGTGGAGCACTATGAAACCCTCCATAATAAGTTACTGACTAATGGCATGCTCAGTCTTGTGAAAGCCCAGTGGGAACAATCTCAGCTACTGAAGGATCATGTTGTAACAAGAATCTTTAAGATTCGTGCTACATCATGTGATGGTTTTGTCAAGCCAAATTGCATTCCACAGTTCTTCAACCTGACTTTTGACTCTTAGATTCTCATTGTTACCTTTTCTGTAGCGTTCCCTAAAACATATAGGAGAGATATAAATAACCCATTTAAGGTTGATTACTTATCTGTCACTTTTTCTCATCACCTAGAATAGCCATGTATCTATCCAGTCACTATGATTTACTGCAAAGAAAAGCTTCTCTGGCTAAAGTTAAAAGTAGCATTTGTGTATAGGTAAAAGTATGAATACAAATAAGGTATTTGGGGACCATGCTAATTTAGATGCACAATAGTAAGTTCTCAATCGGGCCTCAAGACCACCTCAGCAATGGGTTTTTGACTGATATTACATTACCAGGCATGAATCTCCTCCTGTGGAGTGGGTCTCAAATCCAATCAAAGTCTAGCACACTAGTGCAGCAGAGGGCACATTCTTGTCTATGAGAGTGGCACTACTGTTTGTAAGGTTCAGTGCTGGTAGAGACTGCTAATGCCCTTTCTACTCCAGACACTTGCATTACACCTTCCAGAAGTTAACCACACAGGATGAAGTTTTGAAGATCAATTCCAACTTAATTTCTCAATTTCTTGCGATGAAAGTGTGTGAAATCTTTAGCAATGGAGTTTTACCAACTAGTTCTGGTGGGAAGCCAAGAAAAATGACATGAGCTTGTTATTTGTGGGTCCTCTGGGGCTTACTAAACAAAAATTCATAAGGAGGTAACCCAAACCTGGCATTGGGGTCTATATTTCATAATCTCTGACTTTCAGGAACAAAATTAATTAGCTATACAGATTGTCTCCCTTCTAACCTTCATAAAACAAATATTAAATCGACTTTAAAAAGTGTTAGTTTTACATATGAGTTTTTACCCAGTGTTCATTTTGGTTAACCCTTTCTAATCTTTCACCATCTCCCCTATCCCATTAACCCATTACTACTTACACATTTTGATACTATTGTCCCTTTCTCTAGTTTAATAACTTATTATACTATGTTTTAGTAAGGCATCCCCAATTTCAATGTATACTTTCAAGTTCCCTAATTTCCTCAGGTACTCCACAACAAGCACACACACACATAAAATTTGAAACATGAATGCACATACCAGAGAAAACATAACTTGTTTGTTTTTCTGTGGCTGGGCAACCTCAGTCAGTATAATTTCCCCCCCCAGATCAGCCCATTTATCTGAAAATTTTACATTTTCATTACAATCAAATATTTATCCATTTGTGTTTCGTCTTTTGAGAACTTTCTTTAAATCTGTAGGCCATTTTTATTAGGTTATTTTCATGATGGTCTTATGTTTTTAATTATGTATCTGATTATTAATCTTCTGTCAGATCCATAGCTGGTGAAGATTTCCTCCCATTCTGTAGGTTACCTCCACTCAACTGACCCTCTTCCTTTATAGAAACTTCTTTTTATTTTAATTTTCCAGTTGTTGTCCTTATTTCCTGACTGACCAGAGTCATATTCAGCAAGTCCCTGTTCATGTCAGTGTGCTCTCTAACTTCTAGCTAGTTCAAAATTCTGGACTTTACACTAAGGTCTTTGTTTTTCCACTTGGATCTGTTTGGGTTTAGGGTGAGTAATAAGGATCTAGTTTCACTCTTCTACATGTAAGTATCAATTTCTCAGCATCATTTGTTGAATATGCTAGCTCTTTGCCAGTGTGTATGTTTTGTGTCTTTGTCAAAAACAAAAATGAAAAACAACTAGCTGTAACTGTGTAGAATTAAACCTGGGCCTTTGCTTCTATTCTTTGGTCTACATGCCTGTTTTGTGTCAATATTATGCTGTTTTTTATTAGTACGGACCTGTATACCACTTGAGATTGGGTATGACAATGCCTCCAGAGTAACTCCTTTTACTCAGGATTGCCTTGGCTGTCAGGCTTCCTTGTTGTATATGTTGTGCTTCCATATACATTTTAGGAGTCCTTTTTTTATTTCTGTGAAGAATAGCATAGAGTTTTGATTGTGATTATTTAGATCTGTAAATTGAATTGCTAGCTTGGTCATTTTATAGCATTAATTCTGCCAATCCATGGTCATGTAACATCTTTCTATCTTTTTCTTTGTTCCCTGATGAATTCATGACAAGTTGTAAATTTTTTGTCAAAGAGATGCTTCACTTCCTTGATTAAGTTTATTCCAAAGAAATTTTTATTTTATTTTTTTAAGAATTGTGAATCAGATAGTTTGTCTGATTTTTTCCTCAATGTGTTTGTCTTTGGTATATAGAAAGACTACTAAAATTTATTTTAATTTTGTGTCTTGTCAGTTTACTGAATATGTTAGTCAGTTCTAGAATTTTCTATTGGGATTCTATAGGTCTTTTATCTAATAACATCATATCATCTGATAACATAATACTCTATTTTATTTTCCTATATGAATTAATTTTATTACATTATGTCTTTATTGCTCTAGCCAAAACTTCAAGTACTATATTGAATAGGACACATGCACCATTTTTGTAATATTGACCACAGATCACTTAAGGTAGAATTATACAATTTGTATTTTAGCAGTCTAAATGTATAATTTTTCTTTTCCTCTTTTATTTACTGTGTTGATATAAATTCATTACAAATATCCCCCAGAAAACCCAAAAATGATATTTGGCAGTAAAGAAAAGAAATTTCTACTGGAGTAATTTTACTAAGAGAAAGTCTAGATTTCAATTTTCTGCTTCTCTTTCACTGTGACCTACATTGTGTCCCATCCCATAATGCTTCATTTGCAACTTCATGAATGTTGTCTATGGAATCTGTCTGCCCTTGTGTCTATATTCCCCACTAAAATGTTGCTGTTTTTGAACAGCAAAGAAAATAGCAAATGGGAAAGGAAAGGAGGATACTTTCAAGAAGTCTCTAACAGGATTTCATAAGGGATGAAACTTTACTGACTCCAATTAATTCACATAAAAGACAGTAATACAAACATCACTACAAAAGATCTATCAGTCTATATACAAATAGGGTAGATATTTGTTTTTATAAGATTGTTTTTCAACCTATTTACTGTTTTAGCACTTATTATCATAAAATAGATGCATACATACATATGTATACATATATTGCATTATACTGGGATGGTTCATAGAAGAGTAGATATCTGAAGATTACAACTATGCATTAGGTTGTACAAGCTGATTACATGGGAAATCCTTAGGCTGTCTCATACATTGTTCTTTTAAACGCAGGTTAAACAGTCTAAATACATGGCAGAAGAGCAATCTTTAGTCTTGAGTGACTTTAAGTTATACTGTTTGATGGTTATGATAAATGGTGCTGGTGGTGGTGCTGGTTACCAAGTGAAAAGGTCATGGTCACAACAGAACCCAGTGCTAGTTTTAGAGCTTTATTAGGTAGAAAAGCAGGGGGAAGAAAGAGAGGAGAGCCAGGCCTGGTGGGGGAGGGAAGTGGGGAGCAGAGCAGAGAGAAAACAGAAAACAGAGAAAGAAGGTGGGAGTCCACGTCCAGCTTTTTAAGGTGGGGATTGCGTGAACACACGGTAGGTATGTAGTCACCTGCGCCCACTGATGACATAAAATGCAAGATGCAAGACCCCGAGCTGCACATGTACAGGATCCTAACATTCCAAATTTTTTTCTTATTATAAAAAAGCAAGTGAATAGGAATAGGGGTGTTGTTCCTCCCAGAAATACTGCTTCCAGCTGACTTGGTGGGCGTTGGTTGGCTCTTAGGAAGGGTAGGGAAGGGAGGTCTTCTGAGGTAGACAGGCATCCTGGGATGATGGGCTGTCCTGCTGCCCTGGAGCCATCCATCCCTCTTGGCCACTTTTGTGTCTAACAGGATGCTGGTGAGATAGAATAAGCCTGAAGTAGATCTGACCTGTCCAGATAGATTTAAGCTGGTTTCTGGAGCTTGGGAAAAATTTTGATCATGTTAGGAAGCTGCCATAAGAAAATTAATGAGCATTTGTAGTGTTTAGTACTCTCCTTATATTGGTTAGTGTTAATGGAAGAGACAGAGAGATTGGAACATGTTAAGCTTTATCAGAGACAGGTTAATTTAAGACACCTATTTCCTTTACTAGTTTAGCATCCAAGAGACACAGGTGATCAATTGTTGAGAGCATTTAACAATAATAGATGCTTATATTAAAGTCTGTATTTGCAGAGCCCAGACACTTTTGGGTTTGGGGGTATAAATACCTTTTAGCTGTTACAGTTTCTTACTTGATCTCTAGACTCCAGTGCTGTGGTGATCCTGTACCATTAGCTGAGCAGTGAGTTAGGAGAGGGAACTGGGAAGAGAAAAGCTTGTGGTGCATGAGAACTTTTTTTTTTTTTTGAATTAGGGACAAGGCAGAGATCAGGGCCCTGTCTGTGTGTATGAAGAAGAGAAGCACTTCTGACAGGTCTGGAGTGAGGCACATGGAGGGAGCAATGAAATGAAAGCTCCTACCTTAACTGAAAAATTCTTTCCCATTAAGTAACCCTGAAAGTACAGTTAAGTCTGGTGAGGTGAGTAAGGCTGGTCTCCCTACCCCAACAATAGGGAAACAACCAGGAAAGATGAGACCCCAAAACTCCCAGGACTGGGTTAGTGGCTCTGGTGTCCAGAAGGAAAGAAATGGATCGGTTCCATGTTGCATTCTGGGTTCCCGCAAACGAGACTGTGGCCAAGCCTAGGTCTGCTGGAGATCTTAGTCTATCCCCCTACCTCTTGGTGCCTGGGGGCAGTTAGCTGACCGATTGTCTTTTTAGGTGGCACTTTGAACAAGGCTCAATTGATGGCCTGGGAGGGCACTTACTAGCCCGTGTGGCTTTTTTTTTT
>CABHPP010136196.1:4000-36964 GCA_902168425.1 Peromyscus attwateri | reverse complement strand
TAGATAAGGGTCTGCCTCTGTAAGACATACCCCTACATAGATAAGGGCCCTCGGTTCAGGGCCAAATGTGCCATGGCTCCACAGAATCACAGGTCCTCTGTGTTAAAGTATGTTAGTATGTTATATAAACAGAATATCATAGCTCATTATTTCTTCTCAGTTCTGGACCTTGGAAGTCCAGGATGGTGGTCTCCACATGGCCAGGTTCTGGTGAGGAATCTTCTTGAGTTTCAGAGCACTGGCCTCTTGATCCACACATGATGGAGACAGCTCTCTATTGTCTCCGACAAGAACACTAATGTTATTAGGTCTTATGACCTCACTTAAAGTTGATTACCTCACCAGGGTCCCTGTCTCCAAATGCAGTCACCTTGAGGGTTAGGGCTTCAACGTTCACATTTTTGGGTGACGTGATTTGGTCTATACCATAACATCAGCTTCCTGTCTCCAAAATTAGAAAAATAAAAATCAAAGACCTTTGAACTCATCGAAATCAGTGGGCTGAAGGTAGTCACTTTGGGAAGGAACTGTTTTATCATAAAGGATCATATCTAGGCAGGGACATTCAGCTATAGGGTGGACAAGGGCCTGGTATATATTGACCATGGTCCCAAGAATAGCCCAACCCACTGCTTAGAGAGACCATAGCCTATCTGAGTATACCGTCTTGACACATATCTTGTGTTTCTTGAAATAGATTTGTGACTGACTGAATTTATCTTTCAAGTTCTTAGTACATTGTTGAGCAGCCCGCACACCTACATGGTAGGAGTCTTTCTAGGCTTCTCTTTCAAGGGTTAGTTATCCTGTATTTGTTTCCTGTGGAACTACCAGGGTATAGCTTAGCTGGACTGACGTGGCCTTGCCAGTCTTGAGGAGATCTACCCACATTAGTAGTAAGCTCCGCTCTGGTTAGAAGACAGGGTACCCATTGTCATTTGCATGCTATTTATTCATTTATCTTTATTCCTTCAGGGACCTTTGGGCAGAATCACCCCTGGGATGTTTTCACCCCTGCCTCCTGGAGTCACCCAAGAGTCCCCTTAGAGGTTCTGACAGACCCTCAGAGCATGCCCACCCACCTAGTACTGGAAACAGATGTTGCTGCTGGGTGCTCGGGAGGATGGCAGGAGCAGGGCAGTGTGACGGAGGAGAAGGTACTGTTTGAGGTTGGTGCCTGAACCAACCATTTGTGTTTCCTTCATGGGTTCTCTGCCGAACAGCGGGGTGCACACACAGGCTAAGAGAATCAAAGCATAGATCTGGTGAACCAAGGCAGCAGGGAAGGAGAGCATGTCTTCCCCATCCTGGGCAATGGCAGTGATATGGACCAGGGGGACAGGCGATCCATCTGTGGGATGAAGGAGAGGATCTCCCAGCCCTTTCCACCTTTTGCCTATAAAAAGGCAGCTGTCCCTGGCCTTGGAGCACAGGAGACAAGGCAGCATGCTCAACCTGTGTCACATCTGAGAAGGGCAGACCCTGCACAGCCAGCCCATGCTTTATTCTGCATACATTTCAAAGCAGGGACTCCTAGTAACCGAGAGGAAGCTGTGCTCAGCTTAATGCTCAACTCTTTGAGCGTTAACATTGGAGCAAGAGATTTGGAGAGGGCCCTGGTCGATGCAGCCTTGATTTAGAGCTCCCATGAAGTTTGTGGCTTTCCAAGAAATGCTTGCCCTTTCATAAATTGAAAAGAAGGTCATTTCGTGAGCTATGGCTTGCCAGCTACGTCACAACTCAAAGCAGGACGCCTGTTCTGCCAGCAGAATCATGTCTTCTGTTTGTCCTCGGCAGCCTCACAGAATACAGATTCCCCAGTATAACCCAGCCACTGACTCCCACTTAGAGCCCCAGAGGTGTTCAAAATAGAAACAAAGGATCCAGGCCAGCACACACAAGGAACAGCCTCTGCCTCACCTGAAGCACCTTTCCGGATCTTGTTCTCAAGGCTACCAAGGGATACCGCAGCGGCAGCGGAGGTCTGGGGAGATTCAGAATGTGGCTGGCACTGTTGGCTGATTTAGAAACCGTCATTTCAGCTAGCATTCAATATGGAGAATGCTAATGTGTTCATTAATTCTGATAGGCCGGTGATTTAGAAAACAAAAGCTCAGGCGGAAGTGGGAAGAGAGAAAGGAGAAACAGAAGAAAAAAAAAAGACAAAGCCCCAGCCAGTTCTTGTGTTGGGAGGCAGAACTAGGGAGAAATCAAACTTCAGGTTCAAGGGCAGGGATGGGGGATGGGGGTGGGGGATGGGGTGGGGTGGGGCCCTGGAGGACAAAGAAGGAGAAAGGTGGAGGCAGGAAGAGGGATGGAGGAAGAAGGAGGCTGAAGGATGCTCAGTGAGACAGAATAATTCATAGTGCGCTCACTCTCCAAGGGTGAACCACGTCTTCCTGAGTGATCTTGATCTTGTATAAGAAAACATCGCTCTGATCAGTCTGACTACAGTAGGTACTTTGAAAACCAGTCAAAAGTTTATATTACTTACTTTTCTGTCACTGTGATAAAAACACATGACCCAGGCAACTCACAGAAGGAAGGGATTGTTTGGCTTATGGTTCCAGAGGGAGAAGGGTCCATCATGCCAGGGAGACAAGGCAATAAGTGGCATGACAGCGGGAGCAGAAGCTGAGCGCTCACATCCTAAAGACGGACACTGAAAGGGCAGTGGGAAAGGTGCAAGGCTCTGCAAGCCCCAAGCCGAGAGAGTCCGCCAGAAATGGCGCCAGTCTGGAAACACTCAGTGACACCCTTCTTTCAACAAGGCCGCAGCTCCTGAGCCTCCCAAACAGCACACCAATGGTGAACTGTCCTGGCTAATTTCATATCAACTTGAACTTGACACTTGAACTTAAAGTCATCTGAAAGGAGGGACCCTTGGTTAAGAAGATGCCATAGACCATTTACTTAATTAGTGATTGACTGGGGAGGGCCCAGCCCATTGTGGGTGGTGCCATCCTTGGGCTGGTGGTCCTGGGATCTGTAAGAAAACAGGCTGAGCAAGCCATGAGGAGCAAGCCAGTAAGCAGCACCCCTCCATGGTCTCTGCATCAGCTTCTGCCTCCAGATTCCTGCTCTGTTTGAGTTCCTGTCCTGACTTCCTTTGATGATGAACAGCAATGTGGAAGTGTAAGCCAAATAAACCCTTTCCTCCCCAACTTGCCTTTTGGTCATGGTATTTCATCACAGCAACAGCAATCCTAACTAAGACAAGTTGGTACCAGGAGTGGGGTATTTCTGTGACAGACCTGACCATATTTTGGGGAGGATTATGGAAGGACTTTGGAACTTTAGGGCTATAAAATCCATTGAGTGTTGAGCTTGGAAGATAAGAATGTTGAGAGCAGTGAAGACAATGGAGACCTGGCTTGTGAAGTTCCAGAGGGAAGTTTAAAGACTCTGCCAGGGCCATTTGCTATTTTGAGTTGAGAATCTGTGGTTCTGGTTATCTGGGGAGGAAGAATCAGCTGTGATTAACAAGAGACCAGAACTGTTAGGATTCTGCTGCCATTCCAGCCATATGCTCACACATGTGCAGTTCAGGAGCTAAGCAAGGGGTCTTGCACCTTAAATCATCAGTGCGAGCTGCATGGTTACGTATGTGAGGCGTGGTCATGCAATTTGCACATGTGTGGCATATAGCTCCGTAAGCCCACCTGCACTTTAGAAAGCTGGACACCGACTCTTCCTCTTCTCTCTCTGTTCTCTCCTGCCCCCACTGCCTCTGTCTCTCTCTCTTGGCTCTCTGCATGTGCTTTTCCCCCAGGCCTGGTTCTTTTGTCCCCGCCCCCTCCTAATAAAGCTCTGATACTAAGTTTTGTCGTGGCTTGTGCCTCATGACCTTTCCGCAGGGTAACCAGCGCCGCTTATCATTTTTAACATTGGTGCCATGACTCACTCGCTGGTGATTACGTGCGAGCAGTGTGGTCATGAAATCAGTGCATGCATGGCGTAGCTCCATAAGCCCACCTGCCCGTGTTCATAGGAATCCTCTAAAAAACTGGACACAGACTCCTCCCTTTCTCTCTGTTCTCTCTTCCTCCCACTATCTCTTCTCTGTTCTTTCTCTCTCTGCTCTCTGCATGTGCTTCTTCCCCAGGCCCGGTTCTTTTGTCTGCCCCCTTCTCCTAATAAAGCTCCGATACTGGTTTTTGTTGTGGCTCATGACTCATGACCTTTCCAACCCAGTAACCAGAACCGCTTATCATTTTTAACAAGAACCACTAAAGTAAAACCTTTCCTTTGCTGGGACAATGGATGCTGGTCGGCTGGGGCTGAGGAATCAGCAGTGATTAAGAAGAGGCCAGTATCACTGAGGTGAAATCTTCTGAGAAGCATTTCCTCACGGTCAGCACATGCAAACTGTGTTTCAGAAGCAGCCAAGTTTGTACCTCGTGCTGGCCATTGAACTTGGTAGTGTGAGAGTCACCCAGGTGGTTCTGGTTTTAAAGGCATGAAGGGGTCATGGAGAGCAACCTGAGCTTGGCACTGTGTGGCAGGGCTGAAGTCCCTGAAGAGAGCCCAGCAGAAGCTATTGGTGAAAGTGCAGCCCAGTTGCAGCGAGGGGCTCCGCAATTTTGGAGATGCTGGTATGATGGGATGACCTCCAAGAACAGCAGCAGGTGTGGAGTGAAGTTGGCCTGAGCCTAGACAACAAGTTTTGTGTATTGTAGAGAGCTAAGCCAGAGAAGTGACCAAAGCTCCCTGGAGGAGGCTGGAAGAGCTGAGCGAAGCCCAGACATTGGACATTGAGTTATTTGTACTGTTGGAGTTTGGTTTTGCTTGTGTTTGATTGTGACAGGTTCTTCCATCTTGAAGTAAGAAAATAATTCATTTTTAATTTTACAGGAGCCCACAGTTGGGAGACAGAATTTTAAAAGCGATTTTAGGTTTTAAAAGAGACTTGGGAATTTTTTTTGAATTTATTTTATTTTATTTTACAATATAATTCAACTTTACATATCAGCCATAGATTCCCCCATTCTCCCTCCTCCCGATTTTTTTTTTTTTAAGGAGACTGAATTTTAATGTGTTTGACTCTGTAAAGACTATGGAGCTTTTAAAGATGTTAAAATGTTTTATATTGTAACTTTGATGTTGATGTGTGAAGTTGGGAATAAACAAGAAAGGAAAGACGATGGCTTAACAGTGACATGTTTGTGTGTCAAGTGGACAAGGGGTCTGCCTTAGTTAGGGTATGGATTGCTGTAAAGAGACACCATGATTCTTATGAAGGGAAAATGTTTAATTGGGGTGGCTTACATTTGCAGAGGTTTAGTCCATTATCATCATGGTGGCTGACAGCATGGCGGCATGCAGGCAGACATAGCGCTGGAGAAAGAGCTGAGAGTCCTACTATTGTAGGCATCAGGGCGTGGTCTGAGACACTGAGTGTGTCTTGAGCATAGGAAACCTCAAAGCCCGCCCCCACAGTGACACACTTCCTCCAGCAAGGCCACACCTCCTAATAATGTTACTCCCTATGAGCTTTTGGGGGCCAATTACATTCAAACTACCACAAGGTCAATTGTCCTGGCTAGTTTTATGTCAACTTGACACAAGCTAGAGTCAGTCATCTGAAAAGGAGGGAGCCTCAACTGAGAAAATGCCTTCATAAGATCTGGCTGTAGGCAATCCTGTTGGGCATTTTCTTAATTAGTGATCAATGGGGGAGGGCACAGCTCATTGTGAGTGGTTCCATCCCCCCGGCTGGTGGTCCTGGGTTCTACAAGAAAGCAGGCTGAGCAAGCCATGAGGAGCAAGCCAGTAAGTAGCACCCCTCCATGGCCTCTGCATCAGCTCCTGCCTCCAGGTTCCTGCCCTGTTTGAGTTCCTGTCCTGACTCCTTCAGTGATGAACAGCAATGCTGAAGTGTAAGCCCCATAAACCCTTCCCTCCCTGACTTGCTTTGGTCATGGTGTTTCATCGCAGCAATAGAAACTATAAATGAGGCAGGGACCAAGTATTCAAATGCCCAAGACTAGGGGACTTCTCATTCAAAACACCACCAAGTTACTTCTTAGATAAAAAGGACAGAAAACAATCCCCTGAACCCGTATACAGTGTGTTTGGACCAGGAATCCAAAGGGCAAAATTGCAGAATAAGGTGTTTCATGGTTGTTCCTGAGAGAGGGATCCCTGGCTTCCACTCTCAAGTTAATTCATTAGTCATGTGATCTCCAGCAGTCCCTTCTGCTGAGCTATAAAATGGAGGGTGGGTTTAGATGATCTAGAAGTTTCTTTCCAGCCTTAAAAAGTGTGTGCTTGTCTAAATCCCTGTTTAAGAAAAACCTAATGGCTTCCTTGGACTCTGAATGTTGGTGTTGCCTCTTCCAAGCCGCCAAGAGAGAGCAGATAGCCATGGTCAAAGTAAACTGACTAGATGTTGAGGAGAGCTCACGGGACAAGGCTGCAGGCTAGCTGGTGCTGAGACACAGCACTAAAGCTCCAGGGGACGTTCTCTTGTCCTCTGGCCGGGTCAGCCAGCCTGAGTCTTGTTCTCACCCAGAAAAGCCATGTGCCCCACAGGTGGCACTTGGTCCCAGTTACCAGAGGGGTCACAGTTCCTGCTCTTGCATCTCTGTCTTCTTCCTCCAGACTGAAAAGACCCCTAACCTCCCCTCCCTAGAAGGTCCCGTTGTTGAAGCGGAGGTGGAAGAAGATAAAAGCCGATGGTCTGCATTTTGCCGCGGCAGGTCAGTCTGGAAAGGATGCAGTCGCAGCCGTTCTTGGCTGAGGCCTGTAGCCCTCTCTGATTCCTGCATGTGTTACTTGTCCCTCAGCTCCTCCAGCCTGGGAGTATGACTGAGGTCACTACCCAAGTGTCACCCATTGTGTCTTATCTGTGGGATTTAACGCCCCCAATGTTTTATCTGGCTACCACCCATGACCAAGGCCCGCACATCCGTCTTTGCCGTCAGCTCTGTAGCTGGCGTTACTGGCCTCAGCAGCACAAGAGGCAGTGTGGCCTCACCGTCTCTCACACGGGTGCCCTATGTAGCCCTTTTGGCTTCCTGAGGACATGGAGTGAGGAGGAAGGCCCCCGGGCTCCCAAAGTCGCAAATCCCAGGCTACCTCAAAGCCCTGTATGCACTCCAGGTTCCTGTGCACTGGAACATGGCAGGTTCTAGAGAAGCAGAGTGAATGAATATTCCTCTCCAGATCCCCGAGACGTTCTTCTCTAAGTCCTGGTCACCAACAGCCCCTCCAGTGTCCACTGACGCCTCTCTCACCATAGACTCTAGGTTTAGAGCCTGGGTGAGGGACAGTCCCATCCTCACCATGGGTCATGCTCATCAAGAACTCAAGCTCCTTCCCTTGCAGCCTGTTTCCATCTCCACAGTTTGCTAACAGGAAAGACAGCTACAGGACCCTGGCCTTCCACCTACACCCCAAAAGTGCAAACAGAGGCATAGGGAGTGGGGG
This sequence comes from Peromyscus attwateri, assembly GCA_902168425.1. Lineage (NCBI taxonomy): Eukaryota > Metazoa > Chordata > Mammalia > Rodentia > Cricetidae > Peromyscus > Peromyscus attwateri. The sequence continues at coordinate 29,533 of CABHPP010136196.1, read as the reverse complement.
CCCAGGGCATCCACTTTTCCAGCTGGATCAGCATCCTTTATGAAACATTATAGGAGTTTCTACTTACTTCTGTTTGCATCTTAAGGGGCAGCCCTTAGTCACACGGCCACAGCTGGTCACACCAGAGGCCATGACTAAGGGAAAAGCCAGGTGTGAGAAAGGGTTTTTGTTAGACAACTAGCAAGTTCTGTCCTAGATGCTAAAAATGTATAATGCCCGGGCCTTTAATTCCAGCGCTCGGGAGGCAGAGGCCGGCGGATCTCTGTGAGTTCGAGGCCAGCCTGGGCTACAGAGTGAGTTCCAGGAAAGGCACCAAAACTACACAGAGAAACCCTGTCTCAAAAAACCAATCAATCAATCAATCAATCAATAAAAATGTAAAATGCTTTGAATGCTGTCAGAATTAGAGGATCTTTCACACGGACGCTCCACCCACTATGTGCATTATGCCAGAATGTGTCTGGAAGCCACGAATCCCAAGTTTGACTGGGTCAAATAGCTAGCCTGTGGGAAAACAGCATAGATGTAGGTTGTAGTTAATTGGACCGCAGGTCATTTCAACTTCCTGTTTATATACTTGGCAATCTCCCAAGAAAGGATGGTGTAGGAGGAGTTTTCCTGTCCCAACTGCCTGTTCCCAAATAACCAGCAGCCACTTCCCAAATAACTAACTTGGAGACTTAATATAAATTATAAATGCTCGGCCAAGAGCTCAGGCTTGTTACTACCTGACTCTTATATTTAAACTAATCCATATTTCCTACCTATGCTTTGCCATGTGGCACATGGCTCGTTACCTCATTTTCTACATGTCCTGCTTCCTTGGCAGCTGGCTGGCATCTCCTCTGACTCCAAGTTTCTTCTTCCCATCATTCTCCTAGTTAGGTTGTCCTGCCTATAATTCCTGCTTGACTACCAGCCAATCAGCTTTTTATTAAACCAGTCTGCATGACAAATCTTCACAGTGTACCAAAGGATCATTCCACAGCAGTATGGGGTACACTGAAATGTCGGATGTGATGGTGTGTTGGAGTTGGAGACTGGAAGTGGGAAACTCCTTCCCTTACTACTGACACCGTTAGCATCTCCATCCTTGGCAGATGGAGTTAGCAGGGAGGCCAGCAGCTGCAGGATGATCTCTTTACACATCTCCAGGCACTCTTTTGCCTCCAGGCACTTCTCTCCTCAAAGACACCGATGTAGGAGATGAGGTGGGAAAAGGTTCCAAATGTCATTAAGAGCAAGTACAGCAAGAGGCCACAATGGTAGGTGTCGTTTGACTCTCTTGGGCCCACAGAGTGGCAGCACAGAATGGCAAAGGGGAATTAGCTCTAAATTCAGAATTGGATTTGATTCTCCGTGTTTGCTTATGGCAAGGATAAATGAGCAGAAAGTAAAGTGAGAGGTAAACGGTGGGGGAAAAGAGGGGGCACTGGGTCTGTTGGGTGGGTCTTACACTGTCAACACTGGTGGTTGTTGAGCAAATTTTAAAGTGTATGCCCTTTAAGGCAGGAAACATTAGAAATGATGCACACATTCTATCAATATTTTACTTCAGTTGGCAACATGAAGATCGTACACTCATTCACCAGTCTTTGGATGTCCAATACATTATAAGTAAGTTTCCATTTCTGCTCTTACAAAAGCAAACCTGGAAGATGAGCACGTTTGCAAAGCATGGAAGTGCAATGTCCTTCCCAGTTTCTAGGATTTCCCCAAACACTAACAGTTGTTTATCCTTGATTCTCCATCATCTGCCAGCTACTCATGTCAAAACCCTGTCTTCAGCCTTCACAAAGTCTTGCTTTCCTCATTATTTCCCATTCATATAATTTTCACTTTGTTCAGATAAATTTATAATCCTGACCAAGTGCGCAAGAGGCATAGGCAGGTTTGAAAACAGACAGCTGAGTCTGGGTAAGCACGCAGCTCTCCCCATTTGGGCAGGAGGTTACTGTTGCTGTCTATGACGTGAGAGCATCCACAGGGCTGTGAGCATTTATTTGCAGGGTGGGTAGTGGTGGAGTCACTCAGACCACCAGTTCCTTTCAGAAAGCATCTACTCCAGGGATCCTCCATGCAACAGATTCCCTGGAAGTCAAGTTTTCCATGGGTAGCTTGGCTATACATAGAAAGCCAGAAAGGTCACAGGTCGGGGGAGGGAGGGCTTCATCGACAGCTCATAGGACAAGGTGCTCTTCTTTCCACTGTCTTAATGAGGCCCACGTGTGAGAGATCTCCCACCCGAGGCCATCTGAGACATTAAATTCAATAGGACTTGTAGATGGATTTTTCTTTAGGCCACTAGTTCACAAAAAAAAAACCAACAACACAGAGACTTATTAATTATGAAAACTCAGCCAATTGCTTAGGCTTGTTTCTAACTAGCTGTTATAACTTAACCCATATCTTTTAATCGACATTCTTTTATGTGACTTGGTTACCTTTACTTTGTAAAGCCCATGCTACTTGCTCTGCATCCCTGGCATCTCCTGCACACCATGCTTCCTCTGCTCTAGACTTCCTCTGCTCTAGAAGACACCTGCTTCCAGGCTCTAGACTCCTGGCATCTCTGCCCTTCTTCCCAGCATTCTTTCTGCCCTGAAAATCCTATCTAGCTATTGGCTATTTAGCTTTTTATTAAACCAGTCACAGTGACATATAGTCACACAGTGTGAAGGAATAGTCCACAACAAGGACTTTGTTCATTCCTCATTATCTCCCTGAAGAACACATTACATCCCCGGTGATCTCCACAGAGGAGGCAACTGAGGCTTTGGGAGACTGCGCTGCTCACCTGAAGTTAAATCACCAGGCACAGGTATGGCCTCACTGCTCGTTAGCTTTCCCGCAGCTGTCCTCTGAGAACAAGCCTTGGGCTTTTATGTGAACAGACAAAGAAAAGACAGAGACCGCACCTGCGCTAAACATGGGGATGCCTTGGGCAAGTGGCGGATGACTGTGAACCAAGCTTCCATAGCCTGCAGAACACAGCCCCAAGGTTGGCACTCGGCAATTCGCTGATACGCCTGTTGCCTGGGGTCCTTTTAAAGTTGAAACAGAGTGGTGGGAAGACATCTGGGAGAAGGTGCTTCCCTGCCTGGTTCAGCAGCGGGAGTCAAGGCATGGGAAGATGGCTGGGAATCCTTTCCAAAGAGATGGTACCAGGAATAGCTGGCCCGGGAGGATGTGCATGGAGTAAAGCAGGGAACAGACTAGCTTTCGGCAGGGGCTGCAGGACAGGCTGGAGGACTCAGAGACAAACCATGCTGCAGGAGGCAGGTTGGTCCCCCTCTTTCCCCTGAACATTCAGATTTGTTTGTTTGTTTTGAAAATTGTTCTGAGTGCCTTTGGGGGAAGCCTATTAGACATTTACTTCACAGTATTTGTTGGGCACTGCTCTGTACCTACATTGTACTGTAATCCAACACGGGGACACATCCACAAACAGAGAGGAGTCTGTCCCGAAGAGGGACAGACAGGTCTCCAGCCTCCATCACTTCATCACTTGGGTCTTGCATGATGGGAGGTATAGTTGTTTGTTTTTGCTCTTTTGGGGGTCCGGTCACCCAGCTTCCAAATAAATCACACATGGAGGCTTATTCTTAATTATACATGATTGGCCTTAGCTTGGCTTGTTGCTAGCCAGCTTTCCTTAACTTAACCTGTCTCTTTTGCCTCTGGGCTTTTCCCATTCTCTTACTTCTGTAAATCTTACTCTTACTCCATGGCTTGCTGTGTCGCTGGGTGGCTGGCCTCTGATGTCCTCCTCTTTCTCTGGCTACTTCTTCTCCTCCCAGATTTCTCCTTCTTTTAATTCTTTTTGCCTGCCAGCCCCACCTATCCTCTCTCCTGCCTCACTATTGGCCATTCAGTTCTTTATTAGAACATCAGGTGTGTCGGTCTGACTGACAGGTAAGGTAGAGGCAGGACCAGTCCAGCCGATCTTTCCCTGGGGCTAAGTGGGATGGTGAGTGTCAATGGCCCAGACCCCCCCTCCCCCATTCCACTGGAGAGAAGCACACTGGACTGGGAGTCTTGTCAAAGCAGGAACTCACTTTATTGCATCACGAGTGGACTTATATAGGTTGGGGTGATGGGGGCATGGGGTGAGGATAGTGGGCCAATGAGATGATGCCATCTCAGCAGTTACTAGGCAGAGGCGATTCTAGGTCAGGTAGAGCTGAGTCTCTCATATGTGGAAGTCATGTCTGAGGACAGGTCGCCAAACTCGAGCTAGGTTCGGGAAGTTACACTGGGCCTCACACCTAGGCCTTACGGGACCCAACAAGGTGTTTTAGACAGGTAAAGTAACACAGCTTCACAGAGTTAAACAAATGCAACATAAACAAAAGTAACACATCTTAAAATATTATTCCCCAACAGGAGGAGCATGGAGCACTGTGGGAACACTGGTACAGGGGATGGTGGGGGAGAAGGTGTTTGGAGAGAGGGAATTCATGCTGATACCTGAAAGATATTAGTGTAAATACTAGGATGTGGCCACTTTAAAGGGGTTTAAAAGGAAACAGAGGTGTTACCACAAGGATGAACCTAAGGATATTGTGCTAAAGGAAACAAACCAGTCACAAAATGACAAGTACTGCCTGATTCCAAGGCACAAGGTACCCAGAACAATCAGACTCATCAGAGTCGAAGCAGAATGGAGAGATGTTGTTTAATGTCCGTGTGTTCAGTGTTGTATGGTGGAAGAGTTTGGGAGCTGAACATGGTGGAATGTGAATATAGTCCTGATACTTGGGAGGGCAGGAAAATCAGGAGTTCCAGGTCACCCTCAGCTATATAGGGAGTTTAAAAGGCCAGAGACCAGCCTTAGGCTGTATGGGACCCTGTCTAAGAAAACTAAAAAAGAAAGTTCTGGAAATGAATGGTGATGGTGGTCGTACAGCAGTGTGAATGTACTAAATATGTATTTGGTTCAGGTGGTCAACTTATACAACGTATTTTATACCACAATTAAAAATAAAGAAGTGAGGGGACTGGAAAGATGACTCTTGTTAAAAGCACTCGTTGCTCTTCCAGAGGACCCGGGTTCAGTTCCCAGCACTCACACAGCAGTTCACAACCATCTGTAACTCCAGTTCTGGGGATATGATGCCCTCTTCTGGCCTCCACAGGCACTACACATACACAGCACACAGACACACATGCAGGCAAAACACCCATACACATAAAACAAAAATATTTTTCAAAGAAATAAAAAGACAAGAGGTAAGAATATGAAAGGGCAAAGCCCTAAAGGAAGAGAGAAGAGGGACAAGTTCTGGACCTGAGTTGTTTGATGTAATTGAAATGGTGTTGGGGTGGGGAAGCAATTGGAACAAGAAAAGAATTGTAACAGGTGGGAGCAGTTGGCTTTCCAAGGTCCCTAGAAAAGACCAGAGAGAAAGAGTTGGTGACATACAGCCAAGGGGAAGGGATCACACAGACACGTGCATTTGGAATGCATGCTGGGCTGCTCAGTTGGGGGTTCTTGTAGCTGCCAGTCTCCAGACCCCCCACCCCCAAATCCTCACACTTACTCTCTTCCCCCAGACTGCTGCCAGCAAAAAGAAGGCCTCACTGGAAGATGCCCGAGCTCAAATGGCCCAGCATTTACCAGGGCCTCCAGTGCCACGAGGTTGCCTGTGTGTCTGCTCCTGGGGAGAAGCCAGATCTGTCCATCATTGGTGCGGACACATTCACCATCAGTTTCCACAGCCAGGAAAGAGAAGCAGAGTTGCTGGGAAGGAAAAAACTCTCACCCTGGAGCAGTTTCTTGCCTGAGTGCTAAAGGCCTCCGCTTCCTTGCTTGGCTAGTTCTTTCCTGTGTAATGAAAAGGTCTAACTGAGATTGAGCTTTGCCCTGCGGGAGCAAAGGAAAACAAAAAGAAAAATGATCTCAGCCCAGGTGGGCTCATCCTGCAGCAATTAGAACTGAAATTTCAGAGAACAAGTTGGATTCACAGTGTTCATTCTGGAGAGTCAACGTTTCACTGTGTGGGGGAAATCCAGAGCAGGTGGCCACAGCCAGTGCCCCCAAACAGCTCCTCCTCTGGGGAGGCTGAGGGCAGGGCTGAGCAGGGAGGCTGCTGGGAAACACAGATGACATTTTGCTAGTGTGCTTTTTGCCAGGGAGGCCTGCTTTCAGACAGATGTGGTCTCCCATCAATTCCTAACAATACCCTGGGTATAGACACTGTTAACAGCCATCTTACCGAGGAAATGGAGACTTCCAGAAGTCAACTGCTATAAGAGATAGAGATTTATCAAGAGGGGCTTGGCTTTTCCTCTACCCCAATACTCAGGAAAGGCTAGGTATGGCTCCTAGGAGCTGGGGGGGCGGGGCAGGAGTGGGGATCAGTCCCTCTGTGGCCAGTACAGGTGCCAGATCAAAGGTGCTGGTGGCCGTTCTGTCCCCTTTTAACCCTGACCACGCCTGGGCTGCCAGTGAAAGAGACCTACAGACTGAATGATGTTCCAGGTATTGAGATAGATCACTGGAAGAGGGGGAAGAGAAGGAGGAGGGGGGGGCAGGGTGGCCCCCAGAGCCTGGAAGAGGCAGACAGGACTCACTGAGATACCCCCAGAGCACATTCTGCCCACACCTTGGTTCACAATAAACGTGTGTTTGAAGGTGGCCTATGGTTACCGCGTACCAGCGGCAGGCCCAGAAAGCTCACACAGACCCCATGCTTTCTAGAAGGCCGCAGAGTCCCCTGAGGCACGTGGAGCCCCGCCGGCGCTGAGCTGCTGTTTCACTTCCTCATGCAGTTCACATTTCATGCGTGTGTCAGGCTCCTAGTACACTCTGGGGACACAAACAGAACTAGGAATCTGCTCTTTTTTCCAAAGAGTGTGCAGCCTGGTGGCACAGAGATGCACGTCACTATGAAGTAGCACTGTGACCGAGAGGGGGCGGGGCTCAGGAGGGTGGGGGCGGGGCTCGGGAGGGGGGGCGGGGCTCAGGAGATTGGGGGCGGTCCCTGGGCAAGGGGCTCCTGAGCAGGGGTTTGAGGAACAGGTAAAGGTTGTCCTCCCATAATGCAGATCACTCCTGGGCCGTCCCTGTGTGGAGCTCTGTATCTATGAACTAGTGTGTGTGTGTGTGTGTGTGTGTGTGTGTGTGTGTGTGTGTGAGAGAGAGAGAGAGAGAGAGAGAGAGACAGAGAGAGAGGGAGAGGGAGAGGGAGAGAGAACATGTGCGTACATTTGAGGTTGGAGTGCAAGTGGGGACAGGCAGGGCTACCATGCCAAGGAAATAGAACTTGGGGTGAACTATGGTCCTTCTCACCAATGCCCCAGACCTGCCGTAACACCTCTTCATCCTCCCCTCATTTTCAGCCAGCCCAGGTTCCCATACCAACTGGAGGTCAATGGCACCCAGCCTCTGCTCTTAAACCAGGGCAGTGGGAGGAGTGGAGGGGGGTGGGGGGACGGGGGGGGGGGGGGGGGGGGGGGGGGGGGGGCGTGCTGACTCAGGAAGAAAATGGTGCCATAGGAAGGAAGAATGTGATTCCACAAGACGCTGGCCAGAGCTGGGCTTCGTTACCCCACAGGCCTAGGCCCACAGGTCTGTTCTCCTGTGCCAGAGGTGGCCCAGTCCTGACTGGGCCGATGCATTCTTCAGATCATTTTTTAAAATATTGACTTCATGTATATGAGTGCTCTATTTGCTTGTATGCCTGCATGACGGAAGAGGGCATCAGATCCCCTTACAGACGGTTGTGAGCCACCATGTGGTTGCTGGGAATTGAACTCAGGTCCTCTGGAAGAGCAGCCAGTGCCCTTAACCACTGAGCCATCTCCCCAGGCCTAGCCATTAGTTCTTAATCACACAATTTTATTGTTTCTCTGAGGAATGGAGTTAGAATTCCTTTGTGATGAGACAACTGTACAGTAAGTGCATCAGGGATGACGTCAGCTATTGGCTGACACAGATCCTTCCAGAAGGTCCCAAGCGGGAAACAGGTATGAGGCTGAGGGCAAGACCTGGGGAAGCCAGATGGACAGACACAGGACACTCAAGGGTCCTTTGAGTTTGCGGTGTTAGTCTCTGATTTCCAGGTCTTGATTCAATGAACAAAAGGCAAGTACAGTAATCCCTTGATAAATTGAGCTAAGAGAAATCTGTGTTCTTCAGACCTAGCGTGTGCCTTCCAGTCCCACCCCTGGCTCCCTGGGATACACATGGACTCTTGGAAGTCATTTCCTGCCTCCAGGTGACCACTCACTTTCTTGACTCTTGCCTGTCTGGCGTGTTTTTGGAACGCAGCAGTGAGTGGTTCCTTCCACGGCAACCATTTGTAGAAATCACCAGGGCACATTTTGTGGCTCTCCTGTCCTGTGCATCCTCATAGGCCTGGTCTTCCGTCTAGCTTTCTGGCCAATCCTTTGGTTTCTTCTGACACCCTCAATACTAGCCTTCTGAAGGTTTTTCTTATGGAGCCTATTAGTCATTCAACCGTAGTGGCTGGGTCATACACCTCCGCTTGGGACGGTGAGTTCGTGTAACTCAAGTTCCTCTTGGGTTCATGTGGAACACATCTGAGCATCCACACTTGCTGCCTGGACCACTGCCTGCTCGGTCTGTTTCAGCTTGGCCTTCTCTTCTGAGTTTCACACCCAGAGCCCTGCTGTGCTGAACTGAACGGCCACCGTTCTTCCTGTGGTCCACTCTTCGGACCATGTGCTTTCAGCTGGGTTCTTTCATTGACCAGCCAGTGGCCTGTCCAGCACAGAGTAGGCTGCCTCCTCCCTGAGGACAAGGGCTCAAACCCACACAGAACAATTCAAACAGCCAGAACACACAGCTGGTGTGGGAAATGCATCAGCCCAAGAGTGCCGAATGGACATTTTGCCGTCTACACGTGCCGCTGAGAGGTGACACCATAGGTTTTATCCTCATGGCTGTTAAGCCCAGGACTCATTTGATCTTAGATATATACCATCCAATAAGGATGAACAGGACTTTAATCAGGTTGCCCCAGCAGCTTTACCTGTCAGGTGGCCAAAGCCCCGCCCAGGTTAAAAGCTTTGGTCTGGTAGGTGGGAAGCATCCAAAATTCTCAAGCAAAACTTAAGATCCTAAACTGTTGAGTGGATGGGAGTAATCCCAGTCAGTGACCTTTGATTGTATTTCAGATCCAAGAGTTGTAAATGACGTTTTGTGAGAGAATGATGGGACCTGATGCTACAGCTGTATTTAGAAGTGTTTTCTTGGGCACAGTGGGAGCCAGTGTCAGGACAGAAGGCCCCTGTGAGAAGTGCATGGGAAGATGTGTGCTGAGCCTGAGGGTGACTGGCCCTGTGTTCACTGCACTGTTTGCTGCCCATAAAGATGAGAGATGAGGAGAGCATTACAGTAATAACATAAGTGCTGATTTGGTATTTAAGGGTTTGTTAAAAGATGTTTTCACAGAGGTTTTCTTACGTTTGTGTGAAAGCTGTTAGTATCCAAAAGGAATTGTGTCAAGCCGCAAGCAAAAAATAGTAAAACCGGAGGGACCTTCACAAACTTTGCTAAAACCACAAGGACCACCCACACCCCAGCCTTCAGTGAAGGCAACTGTGCCCATACAGAGAATCCTCCGTAAAAGCCAACTCCTGCCCAGCCTCACTCAGGTCACCCATCCTGACTCTCTCAACCCTGGCCTGCCTTACTCTTGTCTCTAGAAGCCCATAACTGTCAATCATGAGCCCAAGAATTACGGTTTAAAGTATGTTGTGTATTTCTCGTCTTGCCTTTGAAACCTCCCTTCCTTTGAGTGCGCCCACACTTTCCACCACTACTCTTTGAGAATGTGCTCCTCAATTGACTTGGGCAAACGCACAACTCAGAAGTCCCTCATCGGTCAGCACACCTTCAGGACCAGGAAGAACCACCTGATGCTTCTGGGCTGCAAATTACAGTTCTCTAGACATCACTGGCACCTTCTGGCTCACAGATGCCCTGGGACCTAGAGGGAGCCCCGGGCACCCACCAGTAACAAACAGACTGGGGTTCCACTAAACACACAGCAGCAGTGTGTGGTCCACCAATCAGGAAGCAAGGCATGCTCCTGATGCATGGCAGTATTGATATAGAAGACACACTTCCAGACAGCACCAAAGGGGGACCATGCTTGTGTGTGCTGTGTGCTGGGGTACTGGAGACTCAGGGCCAGTTCAGCAGGCAGCTCACCAACTGTCATCAAACCCTCAGTGGATGCTCACTGTGCAAGATCCTAAGACACTGTTCTAGTTGCTTTAATAATCTTCAACCACCATTGTGGAGGCAGGAGCTCCTTCTACAGAGGGAACTAAGTAGCTGAGGGTGACGCCAAGGTCGTGTGGACCTTGGAAAACCACCAGGATCTAAATGAAGGGTCTGAGTTATCAAGCATTTGGCAATCTTGTCCAGACCTTCTTCCCTCCCCTCATCTGGGCCCATCTCTGTACTTTTCTATTATTTTATTGATCATAAATGCAACTCCAAGCACACTGGAATTGGTTTGCTTGAATAAGACTGGCTGGAGTTCATATGCTGGAGATGCTGCCCTCAGGAGTTGGTAGGTAACTTAGGGGACCATGCTTATCTCTGCTTAAAGCAGAGCAGGCCTGGCAGCCCCAAGTCTCTCTGGCTCCCTCACACAGCAATCATGCCTCAAGCACTCCATCCTTGAGGGCATCCACCGTTCTGTGATGCAGTCAGGGAATTTTCCAGAGCTAGTGCTGTGCCAACTGCATTTCAGCTTCCAAAATGGATCTAACTATCTTTTTAAAATGTGCCCACCCCAGACTACCAAAATATCAACCAATACAGCAGGAAATCTCCAGGGTGATGTCTGTGCACATTAGGTATAAGCTTCCCAATGCCCAAACTAAAGTTTTCAGACACAAAAACAAACACATAGCCTTGCGTTTGAGCAAGGTCTCCAGCTGTGGCACGTTGGCTAAGGAGAATTTGGATAGAGCCTTGCTAGCAGGCATGCCTTTGAAGCCGATACTGACCAAATCTGCTGTTTCTGGGCTTCCTGGCTGACACGAGGTGAAGAGTTTTCCTCTGCCACTTGCTGACAACCAGAGTTTCCTATGCTAGGGAGCCATGCTACTCTGTGTAGCAAAACCTTGAAGGCCAACAGAACTACTGAAGAACGATCGAGCCCAACCATGGTGGGATTTGGCTAAGGTATTTTAAACTGGCTTCAGACAGAATTCACCACCGCTGTGTATTTGTAATACTGGGCAACACTTGCAGGGAACTTCTGGGCTTACAGTTGTAGAAAAACTTTGGGTGGGTCCTCATCAGCACACTTGCCCACACAGTTGGTCACCCAGCAGAGGACAAGGGCCAGGCTGGTCAAGGGTGCCAGCAGGGTCTTCCAGGGGGGGATCTGAAGCCACTCTCTGCAGGCGCTGTGCCGTTCTGAGTCAGTGATGAAGCCAGCGGTTTAGAAATGACACCACAGGGTGAACTTTATTGAAAGCTCATGAGGCGTTCACAATGATCACATGATCCTGACAGCTCCCGTGTCACACTCCACGGGACAGTGCACTGTGTGGTGAGTTACAGCCTTGCTTCGCATGCTGCTACACTTCACTAGCTGCGTTGTACTCGTTGAGTTTTGTAATAATGAAAGCAAAATCACTCTACAGGACAGACTTAATTCTGGAAAGCCCTTATGTGAATCAGACTTCGTCTCATTTATAAACACCACGGCCACACACATGCGGAAATGGAGAGCAAAATGCAAAAGAACCCAACCTTGGTAAGAACCGCTCCCAGATGCTCATCACAGAGCGCTTGGACAAGCAAGTGGAGTCTGTCTCCTCGGCAGACACTCCACTCCTCGGCGGTCCCAGAGGCAATGCTGCACAGCGCTCAGTGTGGGTCACACCCCCACACGACTGTCACCAAGGCCATTCTCCCTTGGGGCAAAGACTACAGAAGACTCCAGCTTTTCCTTTTCCCCATATAATACACAATATTTCTAGACAGTCTTAAAACAAAGGAAATATAAATAGACTCAGTCTGTTGTACAGAATCACATACTATGGCAGACATATTTCATGAAGTGGGGAGGAAGCCGGCGCAGTGCCTAGTCTAGGTCCATGTTGACAGAGCCCTTTTCGTTAGGATGGCATTCACCGTTCTGATGCGGAGCTTCAGCACCAAAATTCTCTTTGCCTTCTAAATCTTCTTTCTTGTCAAGATTTGGGCCATTTGGAGTTCTCTCCAGTTTAGGGGATTCAATTTTTGGTTTGGGTTGTGTTACAACAGGCTCACAAACATTGTTCAATTCCTAAGAAGATAAAATTAGTCATTATGTAAACGCTGATCCACCCAGTTCATTCATCTACTTCCTCTTACTTCTGATCGAGTATGTTCTGACCCAAATCCATTTTCTCAGCATATCTGTACAAACCGCAGTGACAACCCCAATCAAAGTGACTACCTCCTAGGGTTTCTTGGGGACTTGCTAGATGGCTATGGATGCTACCTTATTGCTGCAATGTAAAATGTAGGAATTAAGAACGAACGCCACAATACGGACAGGACAATGACTCGAGGTTAAGCCACTTCAAGATGAGGTTTATAGGTCGGAACTTAAAAGTGGCCCAAAAGGCCCACTCTCCCCCGGTCTTCCTCCCGTGTGTTACCCAGACAAGCACTTCGTTTTCTTCTCAGGACTCTAGCACAGTGAGAGACTGTCCCTGGTCAAATGCCCACACCAGCTGCCCTCCACAGCATCCTGACAGACTTCACCCCTTTTTACTTTCCCCTCAGGACCAACACCAGCACCTGACTGTGCTGCTGGCCGCCTCCCCCCAGGGGCAGGACTGGCTGTGCAGCACTCAGTATCTGTTTCCTCGAGACAGACAGACAGACAGCAATTGCTGGCACACTGCAGCCGACCAGGATAAATGTTTGCAATGGCAATAATGAATCAGGGAAGCCAGTACTGGTACAGGGGAGGTCAAAGATTTAGAGGGAAAATGCCACGCGTCAAGCTGAATAACAGAGTCCAGTCAAAAGCTGACACACTCACCTTGACCTTCGCCCTTATTTCCTGAGTGCGCACAACAGGGTCTTGGTCCAGACTCCTTTTAGCCTGAGCATTCATAACATTGTTCATCCACTCCATCACCTCATTAACAGACTTCTCAACCTTCTTCATTTCAGATTCATCAATGTGGTTGTATTTCTCATCCTGGACAGAAAATACACAGACACTATAGAGTACTGAACAGACATATCTACTCTGACCCCCTTTCCCCAAGTTCAAATCCACCCTGATCCAAAACACCAACACCCCTCACCGAGCAACATTTATTAGGATAGAGATGCTGAGGCCAGGTGCTGGCTAAGTCGCAGTCAGTCCTGGGGTGAGAGAACAGCACCCACCTTGCTTCTGAAGTCCGCTGCAATCTTGGCATAGTGCTGCAGCTGCTGCCCCAGCTCCTCCAACACTCTCGGGCGCTCCTCGGCTTCTTGAAATCGGACTTTAACAGGAGTGCCCATTTTCTAAAATGTAACACGGAGTTAACAGTTAACCTACCTTCAAGAACTGTCTACAGCTTAAAACCAAGTTGCACCTTTCAGGGGAGGAAAGAGCTTACCATCAACTCTTCCAACTTGTCAATATACGCTTGCTTAGCTTGGTCCTCTCCTTCCTCATACAGCCAGTCTTCGGTCTCTGTGAGAAGCCTCAGGAACTTTTCATGTTCCTTTATATGAAAGTCAAACGTTAGTGGCAGCTCACCCCAGAGGTTCTTAACCCAAGCAGGCATCTTAGCAGTGACCTCAGGCAGCTCACCTGGGAAGGAACCACACACTGGGTTCCCTTCACATTAACTAGAGTCCTATGGCATCACGTGCGGCAGGCACTGCGGCTTTTGTCTTAACATTATTCTAGCACCGCTTTTAACTCACAATGCTATACCTGAGAAACTCAGCTCCAGGTCATGCTTGGGTCATGGAGGAGCAATTATGTCCAGCACAGGTACTAAGTAAATAAAGTACACAGCAGGGCAGCTCCAGGGTCGGGGGATCCCAGTATAAAGCAGCTCCGGGGGGTGGGGGGTGGGGGTCCTAACCTCAGTATAAAGCAGCTCCAGGGTCGGGGATGGGGACAGGGGTGGGGGTGGGGTGGTCCTAACCCCAGTATAAAGCATCCCCACACCATACTAGGTGTTCATCCCCACACCACACTAGGTGGTTGTCTGATCAGTCTTTTTCCAAGTCCCATCTGTCACACAGCTGTGCTCCTGGACTGACCCAGAGCTTCACTTAGGCAAGGAAAGGGCGAAGAGGACAGAGATGCTCAGTAACAGTGTGGCGATGGACCATGCCTCACAGGGGGACAGCAACAGACGGCCGCCCAGAGAACACCATCACAGAAGCTGAAGGGCTCTTATCTCTTTCCAGCCCCTAGGTCACATGCCAGACTCAGGAGCAGATGGCTGGATGGTGCAGACTACTAGTGTGACCTGCAACACTCATGGCAGGTGGGCCTCTCTCCAGGGCCCGGCTCAGCTTCAGAACACTCGGGTGACCACATGCACAGAGGAGTAAGTGTTAAACCCGACTCTCAAACATTCAGGGGCCCAGAAGCATACCTGCTCGCATATGAATTTCTCATAAGGTCCACACAGCTTGTCCCTGAACTCATACACACACTCCTCCACTGCGTTTTTAGCATCATTTCTCTCCTTCTCCAGTTTGTCCTGCATTATCATCTTCCCCTGTCAGGAGGCAGAGGTTAGTCAGCCTTCAAAGCCACACCTCAACACGTCAGGACGATAACCACATAAAAACCGTTTCAATCACTACCTCACAAAGCGTTTTCTACAAAATGTCACAGCCCTCCAATTTATAACTACACACGGAGAAGCTGCTTTCTGATGGGACGTTAGCCACCCCACTTTTCATTAGAAATAGGCAATTTCTACTAAGTTTCTAATGCTCTCATCCAGTGCAGTGGACCGCAATCACTGTCGGTTTCTTGACTCTGAGACTAGGAAGGCTCCGTCGAGGCCACAGGGGTTTTAAGAGGGTCATTCTACGGCCTGCTTCCTCCCGTGCCTGTGCTCAGATTCTCAAGCAATTATTTCAAAGGAACAAAGTAATTCTCAAGCAAGCACAACTCCTGGAAGGAAGCACAGCCCTCCAGTACTCACACCAAACTCCCTAGGGACGGATGAGAGGGCCTATTCCTTGGGCCTCCATCCCGTCTCTGGTAAAGAATGGGTCCCTTAGCCCCTGCAGTACGTATGCAGAACAAGCAGCCAGAGACACCTACGGAAAGCAGCACTCACCTCCGTCTCAATGTACATGTTAAGAAGGTCTCTCCCTAACTGCCAGACCAAGTTGGCTTCTACAGGCAGCTCAACGTTCACCACTTTGATTTTAGGTTTTTTGGCTTCTGGAGGCTGATCAACTTTCTTTTCATTTGCCTTGAGGGTTAAGAAAAAGAAAAATTCTTAATCCTTGGAAAACAAAAGTCTACCACAGTTACTGATGCTTTATGCACAGATCTCCAATTCTTAGCCGAAACTATCTGAGAGTATCTCCGCCCACCACCCACCTGGGACTATGGCAGTAACTGCGTGCATCATCATCTTCCTGCAGCAACTCACCACTACCTTCTCCATTCACACTCAGCTTTACTAAGTCTTTCCCAACTGTCAGGTCACAGAAGCGCAGACCAACGGCAGAGGCGTGGGTCTTTAGTCAGTGGCTGAACTGACTATTTTAGTCCTCGAGCCCAGCACAGTACCTGTTCCAATTAGAACTAGCGCCCTGAGAGTGCCTCCAAGTCTGTGGCTCACGTGTGGACCATGTGCAGAGGTACCACCTGCCTTTCAGCCGTATCACTTCTGATCTGGAACTCTGAAGACAGCCAGGCACAGTGGTCATACCTGTCACCTCAGCACTCAGGGGCCTGTAGCTATGTGTCTGAGGCCAGCTCGGGCCACAAAACAAGATGAAAGGGTCTTATGGTAGTGACGGGACGATGTGGCAAATGACAGGGTATCCCACTCCAAAAAGCTCCGAAATCTGAATGTGAAGCCAGGAGGCACCTGCCCCATGTAGACAACTCCACTGCTGACTGCATGTGACAGGTCAGAGCCACACTACAACACAACAAACACCGCAGAAAGTGGCTTCGGACTCCACGAGGACTACAGAAAAGTGTTTCACATCCTAACCCTAAGCTACGTCACCATTTGTATGTAACTATCAAAAAAGAAAAATCAAGACACTCAAAACATTACCAGCAAAGGCTAGTCAGTGTATTTTACTATAGATTATTCAGATGATAGAAATACAATGCTAGAGGTGGTCTTTAATTTTCCAAACATTGTCCACTTCCCTTTCTTCAGATTCTTACCCTGCTTCCTGCCCCACCTGACACATTGCTGAGGAGATCAGTTGCACGGTGGATTGGAGAAACAAGGTGTGCAGCATAACCTCCAGGATTGCCCAGGCTGATATGCCAAGATGGAAGACCAATCCCACTGCATCACTGTCCCTGGGCACTGAACTACAAGCTTCAGGGCTTGTTCAATGGCTGCACTAAGAACACAGAGCGCAAGCTCCCTAGAGTCTGCACTTCTAAGTGTTGTGGACCACGCAGTCGCCTGCAGTGCCAAGGCATCACGCCCTGAACCCCAACAGAGAAAAATAAACCCACTGCCTATAGCTAGGAAGACACAGGAGTACAACTGATACTCCAGGAACAAAACGAAACCGTCGTATATACGGCAGCTAACAGAAACAAAAGAGCACAAACTTCAACCAACCCCTGACCACCCGACACAGTTACAAAATGGCATTCCGACAGACGAGAAACCCTCGAGAAGTGTTCAAGGGCCGAGAGCCAACCCCATGTCATTTTCTAGAAAGGTACTGAGACTCCGCAGTAAGTCTGTTGAAATTTAACTCTAAATCAAGGAAGGGGGAATGATACTGAAATGTGAGGACCCATTTTCCTAAATAAATGTCACCACCTCAACTCTTTTCTAACAGGGAAATAAAAACAGCTTTCAAAATCAATCAGGATCCAGAGTTCACGTTAAGGGCCACCAGACTAATCAGGACAGAAGCAAATGAGAAACTGGCACACAATCTATTCTGACCTCCACCAGTCCTTCCTCTTCTGTAACTTGCCTGAGTGAGGGTAAGGGAGCCCCAGAATTCTAGGAAGCCAGACAGTTCATCATTTACATGAAGCCTGCAGAAATGGGAACTCTGAAGTACAGCCTGAGCTGAAACAATGGGGGCTTCTCACTATCAACATGACCACTAGTTTCAATGATTTGGTTACAATTGGCCATTTTTCAAGGGACACAATAGGTTTGGTTTTTGTTTTTGTTTTTAAATTTGGCTTCCAATACTGGAAACAAGGTAAAGGAGTAATCAATTGGGAATATAGCCGGCTATTACCAAACCATCATAATTAATTCAAAATTGACAGTAACTTGAAAGGAGAAAAAGTTGAACTAGACTCCTGAAACCCACGTATGAACTGATTAATCAATCAACTCTTGAACTGACCTCGCAGCACGGGGATGCATCTTTCTGAAACCCGTGTATGAACTAATTAATCAATCAACTCTTGAACTGACCTCGCAGCACGGGGATGCATCATCTTTCTGCTTCTGCCCTCCAGCCAACAGCAGACCTTGCTTTAGGCTGTCTTGGAGTGGCGTTACCAGAAGTTTGCAATCTGCTTAAGTCTGAGTACTCCTCCTAGCTGGTTTTTAACCAAGTAACATGTAGAGATTGAACAAAAAAACCCTACAGCCCGTCCAGTCACCTGGGTTCCTCTGGAAAGCACAGGCTTAGAGCATTAACCATCACATGATGCCATATCATCTAAGGAACGAACTGGAAGAGTCACTCACTTTGTCAGCCTCGGGGATTTTGTTTTCTTCCGAGGGAAGTTCAGGTGAAGGGGGAGACTGTGAGGTTTGTTGACCATCAGTTTGTACCTGGGGCTGTGTTCCAGCTTCACTGTTGTCTGGCTGGATAGTTGTCTGAAATGAAAGCCCAGGCACAAAGGATGTAGAAAGCAGGTGTACTTTATGATTTAAGTTAGAGGGCACCAAAGACAGCATTCTCAATTTCTGAAATCTTAGTAGGTGGGCAAAAAAGGTACTAGATAAAAACAAAGTAAGTCTGTGAAACTTTAGACATTTCAAACCTGTAAGAAATTGTATGAATGACAGTGTTACAGTTACATCATCCACGAGGGCTCTGACTGCTGGGTGACAATCCAGAGCTCCCCTTGCAAAGCCTCTCACCTAACCTTTCACAGCTGGGACTCTCAAAGCACAGGAAACGGGCTCCTAGGCCAGGCTCTTTCCAAAACCAAGTGTCCAAACTCGAGCGGCAGCATGCCCTCAATGGCGCCACCCCAGAGTTACAGAAAAGGACCAACTATTGGTTATTCCAGGGCTGACCATCCCCAGCTTCAGGACTCAGCTATCTTACCTCAAAAGATCTCAGGACAAAGAACAAACAAATAGGACATGCCAACAACCCTGCTAAAAAGATCTTAAAGACCAAAGGGAAAGAAATTACCCCCAAAAGCTCTTTAGTAGCCTCAGTTCCCGGCAAGTCCGTGCTATTACGACCTCTCGCCATTGCTAGAGAAGGAAAGCTGAACTACTTGAACTATTCCCTGCCCACCCCCTCAAGTCTTCCACATTTTCCACCCACAGCTTCTAGAACCTGAGGCAGGCACTGAGGCAAGGCACTACGACCCTGAGAGGATACAGCACTAGTCACTCCCTCTGTGAATGGTGTCCAGATATGACAACTAAGCTAAGGTTCATATGATGCTAATGGTCCTTCAGTGTTCGAGGCCGCTGTATACCAAAGCCTTCCACCAACACTGCATTGCCTGACTGCCTCTCCTTGTAAATCATTTCTGCCTGCTCCTGGAAATCAACTGCAAGTCTAAGCTAAGAAAAGCAGTCACAAGGCCACCATTATTCGTGACATTGCTCTTTCTTCTTGACTCCCCCAACCCAGAATGCCTGGAATACCAAGGCCAATTTTGCCACACAATGAAAATGAAACAAAACTTGCCTTTCCATTTCAATTTTTATAGTTGTTTTTAATCAGTCAACATCTGATTTAACATATATACCCTTAAGAAAGCAAGAAAAGAAAAAACAACTTTTCCTTGTCATATACCAGTTTCTTCAAAAGAAGTCATCTCAGTCACAATACATAATATTCTCATATCCTGCCATTAATTGGCAGGACCAATTATCATTACATAAACTTCTGATCAATGTTATGTAACTGAAAAATATTTAACCTTTACCCTCCTCCTGAAGCTTAGAAAGAAGTCAATTCTACAATGTGACAACCACTCCAGCCACTTACATCCACATCCGAGCTTTCTGCTGCTTTCTGGTTTGGACATTCCATGTCGGCCTCTACCGAAGACCCGTCATCCTCCTCCGTTGGGACCTTCTCCACCATGGACGCCGTGGAGATGGTGAAAATGCCATGTGTGTTCACACGCACCTTGACTTTCACCCTAGACTTCTCTCCATCCTTCTGCGCAGAGACATTCTGAACGACAAATCGGCCTAGAGCAGAGAGGAACTGCCAGTTTAGAGACGGACTTACTCTATAAGGACAGCCAAGAAAACACAAGGCTAAGAAACCACAGCCACTCCAAAACTGTTTGTTTCCCGTCCCCAACCACTCCAGTCCCACAGCGGGCGGGCGGGCACGTAGGAGTCCATTCCCAACTCCTGCCGCTATTCCTAGTCTGTCACTGAACCTCTGGAAGGAAGCACTCTCCTGTAGTAACACCACTGGGCAGACACCGGGGCAGGAGCTCCGCACAACGGTCTTCTGCTCCTCCTCCTCTCCAGGTGGATGAGCAGACATGAGAATCTATGAGCAAATCTAAGGCAGGAGACCATGCACATGCTAGATTCTCAGTCTTTTAGGGAATACTACTCTTCTGACTGAGTAATCAAAATTGTTTAAGTCAGGTTTGAAATAGGGACACAGCTGAAGCACCCATCAAAGCTTACACACACCGCTAGGGTAGTGCTACAGCCCTCAAGAGTGACAACGAGGAACACAGTCTGAATGCTGCTGTGACCTGGTCTTCTAGAGTGGTGGTTCTCAAGCTGCGGGTTGCTCCACTCCTGGGGTCAAACAACCCTTCCACAGGGGTTGCCTAAGATTACTGGGAAACACGGACACTTACATTATGGCTCACAACAATAGTAAAACGACAGACATGCAGTACTAATTGATGAAGAACTGTATTAAAGGGTCACAGCGTCAGGAAGGTTGAGAACCACCTCTCTAGAGTCACTGTTTTAATGAACACTTACTATAGAGCCAAGTGCCAAAAGTTACCCCACTAAATTACAAGTCCCGAGGGCTGCTCAAGGGGCACAGCAGAGAAGCGCTTGCAGGGCAAGTGTGGACCCAAGTTCAAACCCAGAACCCACAGCACAAGAGAACCATCCCCTAAATTCCTGACCTCCATACGTGCACTCACACACAAATAATATTCTAGAAATACCCATTTTCCGGGCATGATGGCACATGCCTTTAATGCCAGCACGCAGGAATACACAGCCAGCTCGAGAACAGCTAGGACTGCATAGACAGATCTGGTCTCCCAAAATAAGTGTTTGAACCAGTTATATTCAAGAGTTCCACGGAACGTAACAGCCTTCCAACTAAGGTACTGTCTGCACAGCACACAGCGAGATTTCATTACTGGGCCAGTCAAGGATGCTGGCTGGCACGACCACTAACTCAGAACTAACTGCCAAATGGTCCTTTACAGAAACACTTCTGGGTACAGCACTCATGAGTACGGAATGTGAAACTGCTCAGGGTGGACAGCTCATGACAGACAGCTCCAGTGACTAGCACTTAGGCAACAGCTCATCTCTGTGCAGTACTAGATAATGCAGCACCCACCCCAGAAACCCTCAGCTCCCAAGCAAAGGTTTGTCCAGCTGTCCTCCCATGACACTGTGAACAATGTTTTCGAAGTAGTGTGTGATGAGCCAGACTGGAGTCCTTCAAATGCTTTCTCTGTAAGTGAGGTGAGGGCAACAGAGAGGCCTGGCAGTGTCAGCAGGTAGAGGGGCAATGGCAAGCCTCCGGGTGAAAAGGGCATCTGACGAGATGCCCCTTCAGAGAGAGTGGAGTACACACGAAGACCTTGGCTCCCGGCTGTGGGAGCCAAGCTTCCACTCTGAAGTTAACACCCTGCCAACAACAACACTCCGTCTTGGAGGGAGGTCAGTGTGAGCAGCCAGCATTCTGCAAATACAGACTCTGTCCCAACAGGAAGGCGATGCAGCAGCCAGGCCAGCAAGTCTCCAGGTCAGCGCATCCTCCTCACGACTAAGTTTCTGCACTCAATGAAGAGCTCCACCTTTATCCCAAAGAGCAGGTGCCCACCATGACTGGCTTACCTATTTTTGCTTCTGGATATGGAACTCCTTGAGGGTCCGAATAGAATGCTTCCAGCTCAAAAGGCCCCCTTCTCAAGAAGGTGAGGACTTTGGAGAAAGGAGCAGCATGGTTCCGACTGAACACCTCGTGGACACTAGAAGGAAGTAAAGACACCAACGGCTCAGACCCGACTCTCAGAGCTGCTCTCCAACCTTCCTAATTCTGCCCGTCACTCCCGACCACCACATGAAGGGGGACAGGTCTGGGCCCCTAGTCCTTCAACTCGGAAGGCTATCTATCTGAGGCTACATACCCTTCAGTTTCTTCCGAGTCATGGTTCCAGACCAGAGAAATGGGAAAAGGAACAGCATCTGTGACGGAGAACTCTCTGACTTTAAATGCTGGAGAGAGGATTGCACACTGAAAAGACAAATGATTTAATGTTAGAATAGCAGCACTTCATGTACCATCTTAACATTACGCTGACCACTAGGCCACAAAGATAAATCATCAACCTTGGGCCAGCAATTTTTTTGTTTTTGGTGTTTTTGAGACAGAGTTTCTCTGTGTAGTTTTGGTGCCTGTCCTGGATCTCGCTTTGTAGACCAGGCTGGCCTCGAACTCACAGAGATCAACCTGCCTCTGCCTCCCGAGTGCTGGGATTAAAGGCGTGCGCCACCACCACCCAGGTTGGGCCAGCAATTCTTACTTCCAAGTTTCACAGACTGAAAAGACAGGTTTTCCTGGAAACGCCTTGCTGGTGGCATTTTCAATTACAAGCTGACTCTCTCAAGTGTACACCCACGAGCAGCTCTGCCTTATTGCTTTTACATGTCCAAGAAACCAAAAGGATAGAACTCCAAATGCTCACATCTTCAATCAAATTTGTAAATGAAAACCAGTGGCAAATTCAAAACTGGGACAGGACAGACAAGCTCCTGTCTACACAGGACACACAAAACTAGCTAAGCACGAAGAAAGTACCCAGACCCGCCAAGGAGAACTCATCTCACCAGCGGTATCCTTCAAAGCAGAGGCCAAAACTCAGCTCCACTGTTCAGAAACTAGGAATTTCCAACAGACACCCCCCCCCTCCATGGGAGGTGTCAGTTCAAACACTCTAAGTGTGCCTACAGACACGTTGTTTTGTACAATTACCAAACATTAGAACACCCCGAAGCCGGGCTAGGCTGTGACGAGACAATGGGTGGCGCTGCCCCGACTCTCTCTTCTGCTGTCACCCCCAAGGCAAGGTCTCTGGAGACCTGCTTCACAGCTCATCTACTCACACATAACTGTCAAGCATCTTCTGTTCACTCCCAACATCTGGATTGGGTGCATCTGCCTCTCCAATCTAATTCAGCTCCATTTGCGAGTGGGAAAAGAATCTACTTTCTAGAAGCATTGCTAACTAATACTCCTAACCCTACACATGTTCCTCCAGTGAATTCTTTACTACAATTGGCTAATACTCTAACGCCTCCTGTGCTGGGAAACAGTTGTCAGAACCACCACACAGCTGGCCAGCGCTCTACAGCCGTTTCCTGTCAGCTCAGAACCGGCCCGTCTCTCTCCTCCTCTCAGAACAGCAGCTGGACAGTTCTCTTCACCTTCCTCTCTGCCCCTCTGGATAGTCTCTCCTTCGGAATGGCCAGGCTCCACGAGCCCGGGGCACCAGGGGAGGGCACTGGGGACTCACATACCTGCAGGGCACAGCCTCTGGCCACTGCTTCATCCGCATTGAGTGTGGTGCTGACGTCTTTTCCAAAGAATCTGGCAATTCTTTCCTTCACAGCTGGGATTCTTGTGGCCCCTCCAACTATCTCCACGGCACTCACATCCTCGGCCTTGAGGTGAGTCTGCTCCAGCAAGGAACGAAGGGGCGCTTCTATTTTTTGCAGGAGCTCAGCACACAGTTCTTCAAACTGTGACCTTAGTGAATGAAAGGAGCATACTGTCAACCATCACTGAGTTTTGACCAACCCAAGCCACTTTGCCTTTTCCTCTCAGTACCCCAAATCCCACACGGGTCAAGTTATTAACTTGATATAAAATGCATATACTCTGCGTATATTCTTATATACACACACACCACAGCATAAAGAGCACGGGGAGAAAGTTCTGCAGCTAATCTAGGAAGAAACCAATCACAGTTAGGAAAGGTCCTTCCTTCTAAAAACCCTCGCAGGCTGGGGAGATGGCTCAGCACGCAAAGCACTGGCTGCCAAGCCCGACAGCCTGGGTGGAGAAACCCGAGTCCTCCTCGGAGTCGTCCTGAGTTCAACATGTGCACCATGGCAGGGTCACGGACGGACGGGGACACGGACACACACAGACACCCCTAAAAACAGCATTCTTCACAGACGTGTCCCTAGGTTCTGAGTGATACACGATGGTGTCTGCAGCCAACAGCCATCACCCTGAAACCTAAGTCAGGAAGGGTAACAAAGACGACCGAGGGCGAACTTTCACCGTTCATCCCCTTCACATGTCCAACTCACGGACACACCTGTTCATCTTTCCCGAGACATCTTTGTCGTTCATGAAGCACTCGATGTTCAGTGGCAGGTCTGTGCTGTTGGAGCTCATGAGCTTTTTCAACTTTTCACACTCCTGATGGAGACGAAGAAGTGCTCGGATTTTGGATTTTGCATCTAACTTGTACTTGGTTTTAAACTCAGCACAAAAATGCTCCACCAGCTTCTCATCGAAGTTCTTTCCTCCTAGGAAGGGGTCAAACGCTGTGCCTAGAACCTAAGGTTGGTTAAAGAACGGAGAAACAACATGTTACTTTCCATCACGCTTTACTTAAAATCTCAGGGTATTTCCTACGTTTACTATTCATGCTGAAGAGAACCTTAACATTCTTTTACTTAAACGTAAAGACCCCCCACCCCCCCCCCCCGAGTCTTCAGGCACCATTTTTTCCTAGTTCAATCTTCAACCAACCGTCTAAAGCTCCCAGCTTCACGGTTCACAAAACTCTTCTCCAGAATGGGAGTTCCAACTTTACCTTGAGTTTCCCTTTGTTAAAAGCACAGGCAGACACTTGGAAAGAGGAGTGCCCCATGTCCACAAACACCACTACCCGAGGCTTCTCATCTGCGTTTGGGAGGTCCTGCTTATAAATTCCATAATTCAAAGCCACTACAAGGAAAACAAAAGCCAGATCACCAGTCGTCCAGTCCATTTTCTTAGGGATCTGTTGTCATAGGAAAGAAACCCTTTACATCGTATAAGGGATCAGTCACCTCTCTCTCTGTGACTGTTAGATAATGCCCATCGCTCTTCACCCCAAGTCACAGTGCCAGACTCCATACACCACCCCCACACTTGCCAGGAGACTGCTCATCCACAAACTTTGTTCTCTTTATCCGTAAAAGCACTAGGAGTCAACAAGTTCGGATCTGAACCCTAACCCTCTTAGAAAGGCATTTCTAGGGACACCAGCAGGTGCTTCTTACCAGCTGTCATATCATTCATGAGTCGTAAGCAGTTCAAGCCCACAATCTGCGCAGCATCCAGGACAGACCTCCTCTCAGCGTCTGTGAAGAAGGAGGGGACCTGCAAAGAAGAACTGTAACTCTAGACACAGTACTGCTAACTAACTGCCCCACAAGCCATCCCAATAGACACAGCACTCTAACTGCCCCACAAGCCATCCCAATAGTCACAGCGAGTGCCTGGCCAGTCCCCAAAACACAAGCATAAATTTAGACTTCATTTCTAGTGATTTCCTTGACTTTCAGAGTTGCCTTAAAAAGAGAAAAATTAATAATAACAATAATTCTCAAAGCACTGGTTTTCAGTCAAGGGAAGACTCTTTCCCTGTGAAAAGCTCTTCAGAATCCCAACCCCTGTATTACAGCAGCCAACTGCCCTGGAGAGAACCAGGTGCAGACGTAGCTGGTCAACCTGTATTTTTAGAAAGCTCCACGAGGGACCCCTCTGCACTGCGAGCCTCTGTAGTCAAGAACCCTGTGGCGTCTAGCTAACGTTAACTTTGAAATGCTCCAACCCATTCCACTAAGAACACCTTCGTAAGAAAGAGCATTCGTGTGTGTGTGTGTGTGTGTGTGTGTGTGTGTGTG